>JBAIAA010001051.1:0-239864 GCA_037893245.1 Crossaster papposus | reverse complement strand
ATTTTCTGAAAATTATAACGTTAACACACGCGTTTCAAATTCGCCCATAGGTTTGTGCACACAATCCCCGCCCACAAATAAGGGCATGAAGGAACAGCATGCCCCGGGAAGGGGCTGGGTGTTAGGAGATAGAGGGGGGCCTTCCAGGAATGGCAAAATCTAGCAATTTGACCGGGCATGCTTTGTTTAGTATTTTATTTCATTTTCTGAAAATTATAACGTTTAACACACGCGTTTCAAAATCGCATAGGTTTGTGAAAATCCCCGCCCACAAATAAGGCATGAAGAAGCATGCCCCGGAAGGGGCTGGGTGTAGGATGATAGAAGGGGGGCCTCCAGGAATGGCAATAGCAATATGACCCGGGGCATGCTTTGTTAGTATTTTATTTCGCATTTTCTGAATATTTATAACGTTAACAACGCGTTTCAAATTCGCCAACTAGTTTGTGCACACAATCCCCGCCCACAACATAAGGGCAATGAAGGAAAGCTGCCGGGAAGGGGGCTGGGTGTTAGGACGATAGAGGGGGGCGCCTCCAGGAATGGCAAAATTAAGCAATTTGACCCGGGGCATGCTTTGTTAGTATTTTATTCGATTTTCTGAAAATTATAACGTTACACAGCTGTTTCAAATTCGCATAGGTTTGTGCACCAATCCCGACCCACAAATAAGCATGAAGGAAAGCATGCCCCGGGAAGGGGCTGTGGTGTTAGGAGATAGAGGGGGGCCTCCAGCAATGGCAAAATTAGCAATTTGACCCGGGGATGCTTTGTTCAGTATTTTATTTCGATTGTTCTGAAATTTAAACGATTAACACACGCGTAATCAAATTCGCCATAAGGTTTTGAGCACACAATAATCCCCGCCCACAAATAAGGGCATGAAGAAAGCATGCCCCGGGAAGGGGCTGGGAGATTTGTTAGGAGATAGAGGGGGCCTTCAGGAAAGGCAAAAATAGCAATTTGACACGGGGCATGCTTTCTGTTAGTATTTTATTTCGATTTTCTGAAAATTATAACGTTCACACGCGTTTCAATTCGCCATAGGTTTGTGCACACAATCCCGTCCACAAATAAGGGCATGAAGGAAAGCAGGCCGGGAAGGGGCCTGGGTGTTAGGAGATAGAGGGGGGCTCAGGAATGGCAAGATTAGCAATTTGAACCGGGCATGCTTTGTGAGTATTTTATTTCGATTTTTGAAAATTATACGTTTAACACACGCGTTTCAAATTCGCCATAGGTTTGTGCACACAATCCCGCCACAAATAAGGGCATGAAGAAGCATGCACCGGGTAAGGGGCTGAGGTGATAGGAGATAGAGGGGGGCCTCCCAGGAATGGCAACAAATTAGCCAATCTTGACCCGCGGGCATGCTTTGTTAGTATTTTATTTCGATTTTCTGAAAATTTATAACGTAACACACGGCTTCAAATTCGCCATAGTTTGTGCACACAATCCCCGCCCACAAATAAGGAGCATGAAGAAAAGCATGCCCGGGAAGGGGCCTGGGTGTTAGGAGATAGTAGGGGGCCTCAGGAATGGCAAAATTAGCAATTTGGACCGGGGG
Source organism: Crossaster papposus (assembly GCA_037893245.1). Classification (NCBI taxonomy): domain Eukaryota; kingdom Metazoa; phylum Echinodermata; class Asteroidea; order Velatida; family Solasteridae; genus Crossaster; species Crossaster papposus. The sequence goes on along the minus strand of JBAIAA010001051.1, from coordinate 238,297 downwards.
CATGCTTTGTTGTATTTTATTTCGATTTCTGAAAAATTATAACGTTAACACACGCCGTTTCAAATTCGCATAGGTTTGTGCCTAACACTATCCCCGCACACAAATAAGGGGCATGAAGGAAAGTCATGCCCGGGAATGCGGGCGGGAGTTTAGGGAGATAGAGGGGGGCCTCCAGGAATGGCAAAATTAGCAATTTGACCCGGGGTATGCTTTGTTAGTATTTTATTTCGATTTTCTGAAAATTATAACGTTAACACACGCGTTTTCAAATTCGCATAGGTTTGTTTGCACACAATCCCGCCACAAATAAGGGATGAAGGATGCATGCCCGGGTAAGGGGCTGGGTGTTAGGAGATAGAGGGGGGCTCCAGGAATGGCAAAATTAGCATTTGACCCGGGGCATGCCTTTGTTAGTATTTTATTTCGATTTTCTGAACATTATACGATTAACACACGCGTTACAAATTTCGCCATAGGTTTGTGCACACAATACCGCCCAAAATAAGGGCATGAAGGAAAGCATGCCCCGGGAAGGGGCTGGGTGTTAGGAGATAGAGGGGGGCTCCAGGAATGGCAAAATAGCAAGTTGACCCGGGGCATGCCTTTGTTAGTATTGTTTTCGATTTCTGAAAATTATAACGTTAACACACGCGTTTCAAATTCGCCATAGGTTTGTTGCACACCAATCCCCGCCCCACAAATAAGGGCATGAAGGAAAGCATTGCCCGGGGAAAGGGGCTGGGTTAGTGAGGAGATAGAGTGGGGCCTCCAGGAATGGCAAATTAGCAATTGACCCCGGGCATGCTTTGGTTAGTATTTTATTTCGATTTTCTGCAAAATTATAACCGTTAACAACACGCGTTTCAAATTCGCCATAGGTTTGTGCACACAATCCCGCCCACAAATAAGGGCATGAAGGAAAGCATGCCCCGGAAGGGGCTGGTTGTTAGGAGATAGAAGGGGGGCTCCAGAATGGCAAAATTAGCATTTGACCCGGGGCATGCTTTGTTAAGTATTTTATTCGATTTTCTGAAACAAAAAAATTTATAACTTTAAAAACACACGCGTTTCAAATTTCGCCAATAGGTTGTGCACACAATCCCCGCCACAAACTAAGGGCATGAAGGAAAGCATGCCCCGGGAAGGGGCTGGGTGTTAGGAGATAGAGGGGGGCCTCCAGGGAATGGCAAAATTAGCATTTGACCCGGGCATACTCTTGTAGACTATTTTATTTTCGATTTTCTGAAAATTATAACGTTAACACACGCGTTTCAAATTCGCCCATAGGAGTTTGTGCACACAATCCCCGCCCACAAATAAGGGCTATGAATGAAAGCATGCCCCGAGGAAGGGGCTGGTGTCTGTCTAGAGATAGAGGGCGGGGCACTCCAGGAATGGCAAAATTAGCAATTTGACCCGCAGGCATGACTTTGTTAGTATTTTATTTCGATTTTCTGAAAATTTATAACGTTAACTACATCGCGTTTCAAATTCGCATAGGTTTGTGCACACAATCCCCGCCTCACAAATAAGGCATGAAGGAAAGCATGCCCCGGAAGGAAGGGCCTGAGGGTTTTCAAGTGAGATATAGGGAGGGCCTCCAGAATGGCAACATTAGCAATTTGACCCGGGGCCATCGCCCTTTGTTAGTATTTTAATTTCGATTTTCTAGAAAATTATAACGTTAACACAACGCGTTTCAAATTCTCCATAGGTTTTGCACACCAATCCCCGCACCACAAATAAGGGCCATGAAGGAAGCTATGCCCCGGGAAGGGGCTGGTGTGTTAGGAGATAAGAGGGGGGCCTCCAGGAGTGGCAAAACTTAGCAATTTGCCCCGGGGCATGCTTTGTTGAGTATTTTATTTCGATTTTCTAGAAAATTATAACGTTAACACACGCGTTTCAAATTCGCCATAGGCACACAATCCCGCCCACAAAGGAAGCATGCCCGGAAGGGTATCTGGATAGGGGGCCTCCGAATGCAAATAGCAATGCCCGGGGCCGTCTGAAAAACACACGGTCAAATCGCCAAGGTGGCCCCAATCCCCGCCCCAAAGGCATGAAAGAAAGCATGCCCGGGAAGGGGCTGGGTGTTACTGAGATAGAGGGGGGCCTCCAGGAATGGCAAAATTAGCAGGGGCCCCAATGGCAATAATTTGACCCGGGGCATGACTTTAGTTAGTATTTTATTTCGATTTTCTGAAAATTATAACGTTAACACACGCGTTTCAAATTCGCCATAGGTTTGTGCACACAATCCCCGCCCACAAATAAGGGCATGAAGGAAAGCATGCCCCGGGAAGGGGCTGGGTGTTAGGAGATAGAGGGGGGCCTCCAGGAATGGCAAAATTAGCAATTTGACCCGGGGCATGCTTTGTTAGTATTTTATTTCGATTTTCTGAAAATTATAACGTTAACACACGCGTTTCAAATTCGCCATAGGTTTGTGCACACAATCCCCGCCCACAAATAAGGGCATGAAGGAAAGCATGCCCCGGGAAGGGGCTGGGTGTTAGGAGATAGAGGGGGGCCTCCAGGAATGGCAAAATTAGCAATTTGACCCGGGGCATGCTTTGTTAGTATTTTATTTCGATTTTCTGAAAATTATAACGTTAACACACGCGTTTCAAATTCGCCATAGGTTTGTGCACACAATCCCCGCCCACAAATAAGGGCATGAAGGAAAGCATGCCCCGGGAAGGGGCTGGGTGTTAGGAGATAGAGGGGGGCCTCCAGGAATGGCAAAATTAGCAATTTGACCCGGGGCATGCTTTGTTAGTATTTTATTTCGATTTTCTGAAAATTATAACGTTAACACACGCGTTTCAAATTCGCCATAGGTTTGTGCACACAATCCCCGCCCACAAATAAGGGCATGAAGGAAAGCATGCCCCGGGAAGGGGCTGGGTGTTAGGAGATAGAGGGGGGCCTCCAGGAATGGCAAAATTAGCAATTTGACCCGGGGCATGCTTTGTTAGTATTTTATTTCGATTTTCTGAAAATTATAACGTTAACACACGCGTTTCAAATTCGCCATAGGTTTGTGCACACAATCCCCGCCCACAAATAAGGGCATGAAGGAAAGCATGCCCCGGGAAGGGGCTGGGTGTTAGGAGATAGAGGGGGGCCTCCAGGAATGGCAAAATTAGCAATTTGACCCGGGGCATGCTTTGTTAGTATTTTATTTCGATTTTCTGAAAATTATAACGTTATCACACGCGTTTCAAATTCGCCATAGGTTTGTGCACACAATCCCCGCCCACAAATAAGGGCATGAAGGAAAGCATGCCCCGGGAAGGGGCTGGGTGTTAGGAGATAGAGGGGGGCCTCCAGGAATGGCAAAATTAGCAATTTGACCCGGGGCATGCTTTGTTAGTATTTTATTTCGATTTTCTGAAAATTATAACGTTAACACACGCGTTTCAAATTCGCCATAGGTTTGTGCACACAATCCCCGCCCACAAATAAGGGCATGAAGGAAAGCATGCCCCGGGAAGGGGCTGGGTGTTAGGAGATAGAGGGGGGCCTCCAGGAATGGCAAAATTAGCAATTTGACCCGGGGCATGCTTTGTTAGTATTTTATTTCGATTTTCTGAAAATTATAACGTTAACACACGCGTTTCAAATTCGCCATAGGTTTGTGCACACAATCCCCGCCCACAAATAAGGGCATGAAGGAAAGCATGCCCCGGGAAGGGGCTGGGTGTTAGGAGATAGAGGGGGGCCTCCAGGAATGGCAAAATTAGCAATTTGACCCGGGGCATGCTTTGTTAGTATTTTATTTCGATTTTCTGAAAATTATAACGTTAACACACGCGTTTCAAATTCGCCATAGGTTTGTGCACACAATCCCCGCCCACAAATAAGGGCATGAAGGAAAGCATGCCCCGGGAAGGGGCTGGGTGTTAGGAGATAGAGGGGGGCCTCCAGGAATGGCAAAATTAGCAATTTGACCCGGGGCATGCTTTGTTAGTATTTTATTTCGATTTTCTGAAAATTATAACGTTAACACACGCGTTTCAAATTCGCCATAGGTTTGTGCACACAATCCCCGCCCACAAATAAGGGCATGAAGGAAAGCATGCCCCGGGAAGGGGCTGGGTGTTAGGAGATAGAGGGGGGCCTCCAGGAATGGCAAAATTAGCAATTTGACCCGGGGCATGCTTTGTTAGTATTTTATTTCGATTTTCTGAAAATTATAACGTTAACACACGCGTTTCAAATTCGCCATAGGTTTGTGCACACAATCCCCGCCCACAAATAAGGGCATGAAGGAAAGCATGCCCCGGGAAGGGGCTGGGTGTTAGGAGATAGAGGGGGGCCTCCAGGAATGGCAAAATTAGCAATTTGACCCGGGGCATGCTTTGTTAGTATTTTATTTCGATTTTCTGAAAATTATAACGTTAACACACGCGTTTCAAATTCGCCATAGGTTTGTGCACACAATCCCCGCCCACAAATAAGGGCATGAAGGAAAGCATGCCCCGGGAAGGGGCTGGGTGTTAGGAGATAGAGGGGGGCCTCCAGGAATGGCAAAATTAGCAATTTGACCCGGGGCATGCTTTGTTAGTATTTTATTTCGATTTTCTGAAAATTATAACGTTAACACACGCGTTTCAAATTCGCCATAGGTTTGTGCACACAATCCCCGCCCACAAATAAGGGCATGAAGGAAAGCATGCCCCGGGAAGGGGCTGGGTGTTAGGAGATAGAGGGGGGCCTCCAGGAATGGCAAAATTAGCAATTTGACCCGGGGCATGCTTTGTTAGTATTTTATTTCGATTTTCTGAAAATTATAACGTTAACACACGCGTTTCAAATTCGCCATAGGTTTGTGCACACAATCCCCGCCCACAAATAAGGGCATGAAGGAAAGCATGCCCCGGGAAGGGGCTGGGTGTTAGGAGATAGAGGGGGGCCTCCAGGAATGGCAAAATTAGCAATTTGACCCGGGGCATGCTTTGTTAGTATTTTATTTCGATTTTCTGAAAATTATAACGTTAACACACGCGTTTCAAATTCGCCATAGGTTTGTGCACACAATCCCCGCCCACAAATAAGGGCATGAAGGAAAGCATGCCCCGGGAAGGGGCTGGGTGTTAGGAGATAGAGGGGGGCCTCCAGGAATGGCAAAATTAGCAATTTGACCCGGGGCATGCTTTGTTAGTATTTTATTTCGATTTTCTGAAAATTATAACGTTAACACACGCGTTTCAAATTCGCCATAGGTTTGTGCACACAATCCCCGCCCACAAATAAGGGCATGAAGGAAAGCATGCCCCGGGAAGGGGCTGGGTGTTAGGAGATAGAGGGGGGCCTCCAGGAATGGCAAAATTAGCAATTTGACCCGGGGCATGCTTTGTTAGTATTTTATTTCGATTTTCTGAAAATTATAACGTTAACACACGCGTTTCAAATTCGCCATAGGTTTGTGCACACAATCCCCGCCCACAAATAAGGGCATGAAGGAAAGCATGCCCCGGGAAGGGGCTGGGTGTTAGGAGATAGAGGGGGGCCTCCAGGAATGGCAAAATTAGCAATTTGACCCGGGGCATGCTTTGTTAGTATTTTATTTCGATTTTCTGAAAATTATAACGTTAACACACGCGTTTCAAATTCGCCATAGGTTTGTGCACACAATCCCCGCCCACAAATAAGGGCATGAAGGAAAGCATGCCCCGGGAAGGGGCTGGGTGTTAGGAGATAGAGGGGGGCCTCCAGGAATGGCAAAATTAGCAATTTGACCCGGGGCATGCTTTGTTAGTATTTTATTTCGATTTTCTGAAAATTATAACGTTAACACACGCGTTTCAAATTCGCCATAGGTTTGTGCACACAATCCCCGCCCACAAATAAGGGCATGAAGGAAAGCATGCCCCGGGAAGGGGCTGGGTGTTAGGAGATAGAGGGGGGCCTCCAGGAATGGCAAAATTAGCAATTTGACCCGGGGCATGCTTTGTTAGTATTTTATTTCGATTTTCTGAAAATTATAACGTTAACACACGCGTTTCAAATTCGCCATAGGTTTGTGCACACAATCCCCGCCCACAAATAAGGGCATGAAGGAAAGCATGCCCCGGGAAGGGGCTGGGTGTTAGGAGATAGAGGGGGGCCTCCAGGAATGGCAAAATTAGCAATTTGACCCGGGGCATGCTTTGTTAGTATTTTATTTCGATTTTCTGAAAATTATAACGTTAACACACGCGTTTCAAATTCGCCATAGGTTTGTGCACACAATCCCCGCCCACAAATAAGGGCATGAAGGAAAGCATGCCCCGGGAAGGGGCTGGGTGTTAGGAGATAGAGGGGGGCCTCCAGGAATGGCAAAATTAGCAATTTGACCCGGGGCATGCTTTGTTAGTATTTTATTTCGATTTTCTGAAAATTATAACGTTAACACACGCGTTTCAAATTCGCCATAGGTTTGTGCACACAATCCCCGCCCACAAATAAGGGCATGAAGGAAAGCATGCCCCGGGAAGGGGCTGGGTGTTAGGAGATAGAGGGGGGCCTCCAGGAATGGCAAAATTAGCAATTTGACCCGGGGCATGCTTTGTTAGTATTTTATTTCGATTTTCTGAAAATTATAACGTTAACACACGCGTTTCAAATTCGCCATAGGTTTGTGCACACAATCCCCGCCCACAAATAAGGGCATGAAGGAAAGCATGCCCCGGGAAGGGGCTGGGTGTTAGGAGATAGAGGGGGGCCTCCAGGAATGGCAAAATTAGCAATTTGACCCGGGGCATGCTTTGTTAGTATTTTATTTCGATTTTCTGAAAATTATAACGTTAACACACGCGTTTCAAATTCGCCATAGGTTTGTGCACACAATCCCCGCCCACAAATAAGGGCATGAAGGAAAGCATGCCCCGGGAAGGGGCTGGGTGTTAGGAGATAGAGGGGGGCCTCCAGGAATGGCAAAATTAGCAATTTGACCCGGGGCATGCTTTGTTAGTATTTTATTTCGATTTTCTGAAAATTATAACGTTAACACACGCGTTTCAAATTCGCCATAGGTTTGTGCACACAATCCCCGCCCACAAATAAGGGCATGAAGGAAAGCATGCCCCGGGAAGGGGCTGGGTGTTAGGAGATAGAGGGGGGCCTCCAGGAATGGCAAAATTAGCAATTTGACCCGGGGCATGCTTTGTTAGTATTTTATTTCGATTTTCTGAAAATTATAACGTTAACACACGCGTTTCAAATTCGCCATAGGTTTGTGCACACAATCCCCGCCCACAAATAAGGGCATGAAGGAAAGCATGCCCCGGGAAGGGGCTGGGTGTTAGGAGATAGAGGGGGGCCTCCAGGAATGGCAAAATTAGCAATTTGACCCGGGGCATGCTTTGTTAGTATTTTATTTCGATTTTCTGAAAATTATAACGTTAACACACGCGTTTCAAATTCGCCATAGGTTTGTGCACACAATCCCCGCCCACAAATAAGGGCATGAAGGAAAGCATGCCCCGGGAAGGGGCTGGGTGTTAGGAGATAGAGGGGGGCCTCCAGGAATGGCAAAATTAGCAATTTGACCCGGGGCATGCTTTGTTAGTATTTTATTTCGATTTTCTGAAAATTATAACGTTAACACACGCGTTTCAAATTCGCCATAGGTTTGTGCACACAATCCCCGCCCACAAATAAGGGCATGAAGGAAAGCATGCCCCGGGAAGGGGCTGGGTGTTAGGAGATAGAGGGGGGCCTCCAGGAATGGCAAAATTAGCAATTTGACCCGGGGCATGCTTTGTTAGTATTTTATTTCGATTTTCTGAAAATTATAACGTTAACACACGCGTTTCAAATTCGCCATAGGTTTGTGCACACAATCCCCGCCCACAAATAAGGGCATGAAGGAAAGCATGCCCCGGGAAGGGGCTGGGTGTTAGGAGATAGAGGGGGGCCTCCAGGAATGGCAAAATTAGCAATTTGACCCGGGGCATGCTTTGTTAGTATTTTATTTCGATTTTCTGAAAATTATAACGTTAACACACGCGTTTCAAATTCGCCATAGGTTTGTGCACACAATCCCCGCCCACAAATAAGGGCATGAAGGAAAGCATGCCCCGGGAAGGGGCTGGGTGTTAGGAGATAGAGGGGGGCCTCCAGGAATGGCAAAATTAGCAATTTGACCCGGGGCATGCTTTGTTAGTATTTTATTTCGATTTTCTGAAAATTATAACGTTAACACACGCGTTTCAAATTCGCCATAGGTTTGTGCACACAATCCCCGCCCACAAATAAGGGCATGAAGGAAAGCATGCCCCGGGAAGGGGCTGGGTGTTAGGAGATAGAGGGGGGCCTCCAGGAATGGCAAAATTAGCAATTTGACCCGGGGCATGCTTTGTTAGTATTTTATTTCGATTTTCTGAAAATTATAACGTTAACACACGCGTTTCAAATTCGCCATAGGTTTGTGCACACAATCCCCGCCCACAAATAAGGGCATGAAGGAAAGCATGCCCCGGGAAGGGGCTGGGTGTTAGGAGATAGAGGGGGGCCTCCAGGAATGGCAAAATTAGCAATTTGACCCGGGGCATGCTTTGTTAGTATTTTATTTCGATTTTCTGAAAATTATAACGTTAACACACGCGTTTCAAATTCGCCATAGGTTTGTGCACACAATCCCCGCCCACAAATAAGGGCATGAAGGAAAGCATGCCCCGGGAAGGGGCTGGGTGTTAGGAGATAGAGGGGGGCCTCCAGGAATGGCAAAATTAGCAATTTGACCCGGGGCATGCTTTGTTAGTATTTTATTTCGATTTTCTGAAAATTATAACGTTAACACACGCGTTTCAAATTCGCCATAGGTTTGTGCACACAATCCCCGCCCACAAATAAGGGCATGAAGGAAAGCATGCCCCGGGAAGGGGCTGGGTGTTAGGAGATAGAGGGGGGCCTCCAGGAATGGCAAAATTAGCAATTTGACCCGGGGCATGCTTTGTTAGTATTTTATTTCGATTTTCTGAAAATTATAACGTTAACACACGCGTTTCAAATTCGCCATAGGTTTGTGCACACAATCCCCGCCCACAAATAAGGGCATGAAGGAAAGCATGCCCCGGGAAGGGGCTGGGTGTTAGGAGATAGAGGGGGGCCTCCAGGAATGGCAAAATTAGCAATTTGACCCGGGGCATGCTTTGTTAGTATTTTATTTCGATTTTCTGAAAATTATAACGTTAACACACGCGTTTCAAATTCGCCATAGGTTTGTGCACACAATCCCCGCCCACAAATAAGGGCATGAAGGAAAGCATGCCCCGGGAAGGGGCTGGGTGTTAGGAGATAGAGGGGGGCCTCCAGGAATGGCAAAATTAGCAATTTGACCCGGGGCATGCTTTGTTAGTATTTTATTTCGATTTTCTGAAAATTATAACGTTAACACACGCGTTTCAAATTCGCCATAGGTTTGTGCACACAATCCCCGCCCACAAATAAGGGCATGAAGGAAAGCATGCCCCGGGAAGGGGCTGGGTGTTAGGAGATAGAGGGGGGCCTCCAGGAATGGCAAAATTAGCAATTTGACCCGGGGCATGCTTTGTTAGTATTTTATTTCGATTTTCTGAAAATTATAACGTTAACACACGCGTTTCAAATTCGCCATAGGTTTGTGCACACAATCCCCGCCCACAAATAAGGGCATGAAGGAAAGCATGCCCCGGGAAGGGGCTGGGTGTTAGGAGATAGAGGGGGGCCTCCAGGAATGGCAAAATTAGCAATTTGACCCGGGGCATGCTTTGTTAGTATTTTATTTCGATTTTCTGAAAATTATAACGTTAACACACGCGTTTCAAATTCGCCATAGGTTTGTGCACACAATCCCCGCCCACAAATAAGGGCATGAAGGAAAGCATGCCCCGGGAAGGGGCTGGGTGTTAGGAGATAGAGGGGGGCCTCCAGGAATGGCAAAATTAGCAATTTGACCCGGGGCATGCTTTGTTAGTATTTTATTTCGATTTTCTGAAAATTATAACGTTAACACACGCGTTTCAAATTCGCCATAGGTTTGTGCACACAATCCCCGCCCACAAATAAGGGCATGAAGGAAAGCATGCCCCGGGAAGGGGCTGGGTGTTAGGAGATAGAGGGGGGCCTCCAGGAATGGCAAAATTAGCAATTTGACCCGGGGCATGCTTTGTTAGTATTTTATTTCGATTTTCTGAAAATTATAACGTTAACACACGCGTTTCAAATTCGCCATAGGTTTGTGCACACAATCCCCGCCCACAAATAAGGGCATGAAGGAAAGCATGCCCCGGGAAGGGGCTGGGTGTTAGGAGATAGAGGGGGGCCTCCAGGAATGGCAAAATTAGCAATTTGACCCGGGGCATGCTTTGTTAGTATTTTATTTCGATTTTCTGAAAATTATAACGTTAACACACGCGTTTCAAATTCGCCATAGGTTTGTGCACACAATCCCCGCCCACAAATAAGGGCATGAAGGAAAGCATGCCCCGGGAAGGGGCTGGGTGTTAGGAGATAGAGGGGGGCCTCCAGGAATGGCAAAATTAGCAATTTGACCCGGGGCATGCTTTGTTAGTATTTTATTTCGATTTTCTGAAAATTATAACGTTAACACACGCGTTTCAAATTCGCCATAGGTTTGTGCACACAATCCCCGCCCACAAATAAGGGCATGAAGGAAAGCATGCCCCGGGAAGGGGCTGGGTGTTAGGAGATAGAGGGGGGCCTCCAGGAATGGCAAAATTAGCAATTTGACCCGGGGCATGCTTTGTTAGTATTTTATTTCGATTTTCTGAAAATTATAACGTTAACACACGCGTTTCAAATTCGCCATAGGTTTGTGCACACAATCCCCGCCCACAAATAAGGGCATGAAGGAAAGCATGCCCCGGGAAGGGGCTGGGTGTTAGGAGATAGAGGGGGGCCTCCAGGAATGGCAAAATTAGCAATTTGACCCGGGGCATGCTTTGTTAGTATTTTATTTCGATTTTCTGAAAATTATAACGTTAACACACGCGTTTCAAATTCGCCATAGGTTTGTGCACACAATCCCCGCCCACAAATAAGGGCATGAAGGAAAGCATGCCCCGGGAAGGGGCTGGGTGTTAGGAGATAGAGGGGGGCCTCCAGGAATGGCAAAATTAGCAATTTGACCCGGGGCATGCTTTGTTAGTATTTTATTTCGATTTTCTGAAAATTATAACGTTAACACACGCGTTTCAAATTCGCCATAGGTTTGTGCACACAATCCCCGCCCACAAATAAGGGCATGAAGGAAAGCATGCCCCGGGAAGGGGCTGGGTGTTAGGAGATAGAGGGGGGCCTCCAGGAATGGCAAAATTAGCAATTTGACCCGGGGCATGCTTTGTTAGTATTTTATTTCGATTTTCTGAAAATTATAACGTTAACACACGCGTTTCAAATTCGCCATAGGTTTGTGCACACAATCCCCGCCCACAAATAAGGGCATGAAGGAAAGCATGCCCCGGGAAGGGGCTGGGTGTTAGGAGATAGAGGGGGGCCTCCAGGAATGGCAAAATTAGCAATTTGACCCGGGGCATGCTTTGTTAGTATTTTATTTCGATTTTCTGAAAATTATAACGTTAACACACGCGTTTCAAATTCGCCATAGGTTTGTGCACACAATCCCCGCCCACAAATAAGGGCATGAAGGAAAGCATGCCCCGGGAAGGGGCTGGGTGTTAGGAGATAGAGGGGGGCCTCCAGGAATGGCAAAATTAGCAATTTGACCCGGGGCATGCTTTGTTAGTATTTTATTTCGATTTTCTGAAAATTATAACGTTAACACACGCGTTTCAAATTCGCCATAGGTTTGTGCACACAATCCCCGCCCACAAATAAGGGCATGAAGGAAAGCATGCCCCGGGAAGGGGCTGGGTGTTAGGAGATAGAGGGGGGCCTCCAGGAATGGCAAAATTAGCAATTTGACCCGGGGCATGCTTTGTTAGTATTTTATTTCGATTTTCTGAAAATTATAACGTTAACACACGCGTTTCAAATTCGCCATAGGTTTGTGCACACAATCCCCGCCCACAAATAAGGGCATGAAGGAAAGCATGCCCCGGGAAGGGGCTGGGTGTTAGGAGATAGAGGGGGGCCTCCAGGAATGGCAAAATTAGCAATTTGACCCGGGGCATGCTTTGTTAGTATTTTATTTCGATTTTCTGAAAATTATAACGTTAACACACGCGTTTCAAATTCGCCATAGGTTTGTGCACACAATCCCCGCCCACAAATAAGGGCATGAAGGAAAGCATGCCCCGGGAAGGGGCTGGGTGTTAGGAGATAGAGGGGGGCCTCCAGGAATGGCAAAATTAGCAATTTGACCCGGGGCATGCTTTGTTAGTATTTTATTTCGATTTTCTGAAAATTATAACGTTAACACACGCGTTTCAAATTCGCCATAGGTTTGTGCACACAATCCCCGCCCACAAATAAGGGCATGAAGGAAAGCATGCCCCGGGAAGGGGCTGGGTGTTAGGAGATAGAGGGGGGCCTCCAGGAATGGCAAAATTAGCAATTTGACCCGGGGCATGCTTTGTTAGTATTTTATTTCGATTTTCTGAAAATTATAACGTTAACACACGCGTTTCAAATTCGCCATAGGTTTGTGCACACAATCCCCGCCCACAAATAAGGGCATGAAGGAAAGCATGCCCCGGGAAGGGGCTGGGTGTTAGGAGATAGAGGGGGGCCTCCAGGAATGGCAAAATTAGCAATTTGACCCGGGGCATGCTTTGTTAGTATTTTATTTCGATTTTCTGAAAATTATAACGTTAACACACGCGTTTCAAATTCGCCATAGGTTTGTGCACACAATCCCCGCCCACAAATAAGGGCATGAAGGAAAGCATGCCCCGGGAAGGGGCTGGGTGTTAGGAGATAGAGGGGGGCCTCCAGGAATGGCAAAATTAGCAATTTGACCCGGGGCATGCTTTGTTAGTATTTTATTTCGATTTTCTGAAAATTATAACGTTAACACACGCGTTTCAAATTCGCCATAGGTTTGTGCACACAATCCCCGCCCACAAATAAGGGCATGAAGGAAAGCATGCCCCGGGAAGGGGCTGGGTGTTAGGAGATAGAGGGGGGCCTCCAGGAATGGCAAAATTAGCAATTTGACCCGGGGCATGCTTTGTTAGTATTTTATTTCGATTTTCTGAAAATTATAACGTTAACACACGCGTTTCAAATTCGCCATAGGTTTGTGCACACAATCCCCGCCCACAAATAAGGGCATGAAGGAAAGCATGCCCCGGGAAGGGGCTGGGTGTTAGGAGATAGAGGGGGGCCTCCAGGAATGGCAAAATTAGCAATTTGACCCGGGGCATGCTTTGTTAGTATTTTATTTCGATTTTCTGAAAATTATAACGTTAACACACGCGTTTCAAATTCGCCATAGGTTTGTGCACACAATCCCCGCCCACAAATAAGGGCATGAAGGAAAGCATGCCCCGGGAAGGGGCTGGGTGTTAGGAGATAGAGGGGGGCCTCCAGGAATGGCAAAATTAGCAATTTGACCCGGGGCATGCTTTGTTAGTATTTTATTTCGATTTTCTGAAAATTATAACGTTAACACACGCGTTTCAAATTCGCCATAGGTTTGTGCACACAATCCCCGCCCACAAATAAGGGCATGAAGGAAAGCATGCCCCGGGAAGGGGCTGGGTGTTAGGAGATAGAGGGGGGCCTCCAGGAATGGCAAAATTAGCAATTTGACCCGGGGCATGCTTTGTTAGTATTTTATTTCGATTTTCTGAAAATTATAACGTTAACACACGCGTTTCAAATTCGCCATAGGTTTGTGCACACAATCCCCGCCCACAAATAAGGGCATGAAGGAAAGCATGCCCCGGGAAGGGGCTGGGTGTTAGGAGATAGAGGGGGGCCTCCAGGAATGGCAAAATTAGCAATTTGACCCGGGGCATGCTTTGTTAGTATTTTATTTCGATTTTCTGAAAATTATAACGTTAACACACGCGTTTCAAATTCGCCATAGGTTTGTGCACACAATCCCCGCCCACAAATAAGGGCATGAAGGAAAGCATGCCCCGGGAAGGGGCTGGGTGTTAGGAGATAGAGGGGGGCCTCCAGGAATGGCAAAATTAGCAATTTGACCCGGGGCATGCTTTGTTAGTATTTTATTTCGATTTTCTGAAAATTATAACGTTAACACACGCGTTTCAAATTCGCCATAGGTTTGTGCACACAATCCCCGCCCACAAATAAGGGCATGAAGGAAAGCATGCCCCGGGAAGGGGCTGGGTGTTAGGAGATAGAGGGGGGCCTCCAGGAATGGCAAAATTAGCAATTTGACCCGGGGCATGCTTTGTTAGTATTTTATTTCGATTTTCTGAAAATTATAACGTTAACACACGCGTTTCAAATTCGCCATAGGTTTGTGCACACAATCCCCGCCCACAAATAAGGGCATGAAGGAAAGCATGCCCCGGGAAGGGGCTGGGTGTTAGGAGATAGAGGGGGGCCTCCAGGAATGGCAAAATTAGCAATTTGACCCGGGGCATGCTTTGTTAGTATTTTATTTCGATTTTCTGAAAATTATAACGTTAACACACGCGTTTCAAATTCGCCATAGGTTTGTGCACACAATCCCCGCCCACAAATAAGGGCATGAAGGAAAGCATGCCCCGGGAAGGGGCTGGGTGTTAGGAGATAGAGGGGGGCCTCCAGGAATGGCAAAATTAGCAATTTGACCCGGGGCATGCTTTGTTAGTATTTTATTTCGATTTTCTGAAAATTATAACGTTAACACACGCGTTTCAAATTCGCCATAGGTTTGTGCACACAATCCCCGCCCACAAATAAGGGCATGAAGGAAAGCATGCCCCGGGAAGGGGCTGGGTGTTAGGAGATAGAGGGGGGCCTCCAGGAATGGCAAAATTAGCAATTTGACCCGGGGCATGCTTTGTTAGTATTTTATTTCGATTTTCTGAAAATTATAACGTTAACACACGCGTTTCAAATTCGCCATAGGTTTGTGCACACAATCCCCGCCCACAAATAAGGGCATGAAGGAAAGCATGCCCCGGGAAGGGGCTGGGTGTTAGGAGATAGAGGGGGGCCTCCAGGAATGGCAAAATTAGCAATTTGACCCGGGGCATGCTTTGTTAGTATTTTATTTCGATTTTCTGAAAATTATAACGTTAACACACGCGTTTCAAATTCGCCATAGGTTTGTGCACACAATCCCCGCCCACAAATAAGGGCATGAAGGAAAGCATGCCCCGGGAAGGGGCTGGGTGTTAGGAGATAGAGGGGGGCCTCCAGGAATGGCAAAATTAGCAATTTGACCCGGGGCATGCTTTGTTAGTATTTTATTTCGATTTTCTGAAAATTATAACGTTAACACACGCGTTTCAAATTCGCCATAGGTTTGTGCACACAATCCCCGCCCACAAATAAGGGCATGAAGGAAAGCATGCCCCGGGAAGGGGCTGGGTGTTAGGAGATAGAGGGGGGCCTCCAGGAATGGCAAAATTAGCAATTTGACCCGGGGCATGCTTTGTTAGTATTTTATTTCGATTTTCTGAAAATTATAACGTTAACACACGCGTTTCAAATTCGCCATAGGTTTGTGCACACAATCCCCGCCCACAAATAAGGGCATGAAGGAAAGCATGCCCCGGGAAGGGGCTGGGTGTTAGGAGATAGAGGGGGGCCTCCAGGAATGGCAAAATTAGCAATTTGACCCGGGGCATGCTTTGTTAGTATTTTATTTCGATTTTCTGAAAATTATAACGTTAACACACGCGTTTCAAATTCGCCATAGGTTTGTGCACACAATCCCCGCCCACAAATAAGGGCATGAAGGAAAGCATGCCCCGGGAAGGGGCTGGGTGTTAGGAGATAGAGGGGGGCCTCCAGGAATGGCAAAATTAGCAATTTGACCCGGGGCATGCTTTGTTAGTATTTTATTTCGATTTTCTGAAAATTATAACGTTAACACACGCGTTTCAAATTCGCCATAGGTTTGTGCACACAATCCCCGCCCACAAATAAGGGCATGAAGGAAAGCATGCCCCGGGAAGGGGCTGGGTGTTAGGAGATAGAGGGGGGCCTCCAGGAATGGCAAAATTAGCAATTTGACCCGGGGCATGCTTTGTTAGTATTTTATTTCGATTTTCTGAAAATTATAACGTTAACACACGCGTTTCAAATTCGCCATAGGTTTGTGCACACAATCCCCGCCCACAAATAAGGGCATGAAGGAAAGCATGCCCCGGGAAGGGGCTGGGTGTTAGGAGATAGAGGGGGGCCTCCAGGAATGGCAAAATTAGCAATTTGACCCGGGGCATGCTTTGTTAGTATTTTATTTCGATTTTCTGAAAATTATAACGTTAACACACGCGTTTCAAATTCGCCATAGGTTTGTGCACACAATCCCCGCCCACAAATAAGGGCATGAAGGAAAGCATGCCCCGGGAAGGGGCTGGGTGTTAGGAGATAGAGGGGGGCCTCCAGGAATGGCAAAATTAGCAATTTGACCCGGGGCATGCTTTGTTAGTATTTTATTTCGATTTTCTGAAAATTATAACGTTAACACACGCGTTTCAAATTCGCCATAGGTTTGTGCACACAATCCCCGCCCACAAATAAGGGCATGAAGGAAAGCATGCCCCGGGAAGGGGCTGGGTGTTAGGAGATAGAGGGGGGCCTCCAGGAATGGCAAAATTAGCAATTTGACCCGGGGCATGCTTTGTTAGTATTTTATTTCGATTTTCTGAAAATTATAACGTTAACACACGCGTTTCAAATTCGCCATAGGTTTGTGCACACAATCCCCGCCCACAAATAAGGGCATGAAGGAAAGCATGCCCCGGGAAGGGGCTGGGTGTTAGGAGATAGAGGGGGGCCTCCAGGAATGGCAAAATTAGCAATTTGACCCGGGGCATGCTTTGTTAGTATTTTATTTCGATTTTCTGAAAATTATAACGTTAACACACGCGTTTCAAATTCGCCATAGGTTTGTGCACACAATCCCCGCCCACAAATAAGGGCATGAAGGAAAGCATGCCCCGGGAAGGGGCTGGGTGTTAGGAGATAGAGGGGGGCCTCCAGGAATGGCAAAATTAGCAATTTGACCCGGGGCATGCTTTGTTAGTATTTTATTTCGATTTTCTGAAAATTATAACGTTAACACACGCGTTTCAAATTCGCCATAGGTTTGTGCACACAATCCCCGCCCACAAATAAGGGCATGAAGGAAAGCATGCCCCGGGAAGGGGCTGGGTGTTAGGAGATAGAGGGGGGCCTCCAGGAATGGCAAAATTAGCAATTTGACCCGGGGCATGCTTTGTTAGTATTTTATTTCGATTTTCTGAAAATTATAACGTTAACACACGCGTTTCAAATTCGCCATAGGTTTGTGCACACAATCCCCGCCCACAAATAAGGGCATGAAGGAAAGCATGCCCCGGGAAGGGGCTGGGTGTTAGGAGATAGAGGGGGGCCTCCAGGAATGGCAAAATTAGCAATTTGACCCGGGGCATGCTTTGTTAGTATTTTATTTCGATTTTCTGAAAATTATAACGTTAACACACGCGTTTCAAATTCGCCATAGGTTTGTGCACACAATCCCCGCCCACAAATAAGGGCATGAAGGAAAGCATGCCCCGGGAAGGGACTGGGTGTTAGGAGATAGAGGGGGGCCTCCAGGAATGGCAAAATTAGCAATTTGACCCGGGGCATGCTTTGTTAGTATTTTATTTCGATTTTCTGAAAATTATAACGTTAACACACGCGTTTCAAATTCGCCATAGGTTTGTGCACACAATCCCCGCCCACAAATAAGGGCATGAAGGAAAGCATGCCCCGGGAAGGGGCTGGGTGTTAGGAGATAGAGGGGGGCCTCCAGGAATGGCAAAATTAGCAATTTGACCCGGGGCATGCTTTGTTAGTATTTTATTTCGATTTTCTGAAAATTATAACGTTAACACACGCGTTTCAAATTCGCCATAGGTTTGTGCACACAATCCCCGCCCACAAATAAGGGCATGAAGGAAAGCATGCCCCGGGAAGGGGCTGGGTGTTAGGAGATAGAGGGGGGCCTCCAGGAATGGCAAAATTAGCAATTTGACCCGGGGCATGCTTTGTTAGTATTTTATTTCGATTTTCTGAAAATTATAACGTTAACACACGCGTTTCAAATTCGCCATAGGTTTGTGCACACAATCCCCGCCCACAAATAAGGGCATGAAGGAAAGCATGCCCCGGGAAGGGGCTGGGTGTTAGGAGATAGAGGGGGGCCTCCAGGAATGGCAAAATTAGCAATTTGACCCGGGGCATGCTTTGTTAGTATTTTATTTCGATTTTCTGAAAATTATAACGTTAACACACGCGTTTCAAATTCGCCATAGGTTTGTGCACACAATCCCCGCCCACAAATAAGGGCATGAAGGAAAGCATGCCCCGGGAAGGGGCTGGGTGTTAGGAGATAGAGGGGGGCCTCCAGGAATGGCAAAATTAGCAATTTGACCCGGGGCATGCTTTGTTAGTATTTTATTTCGATTTTCTGAAAATTATAACGTTAACACACGCGTTTCAAATTCGCCATAGGTTTGTGCACACAATCCCCGCCCACAAATAAGGGCATGAAGGAAAGCATGCCCCGGGAAGGGGCTGGGTGTTAGGAGATAGAGGGGGGCCTCCAGGAATGGCAAAATTAGCAATTTGACCCGGGGCATGCTTTGTTAGTATTTTATTTCGATTTTCTGAAAATTATAACGTTAACACACGCGTTTCAAATTCGCCATAGGTTTGTGCACACAATCCCCGCCCACAAATAAGGGCATGAAGGAAAGCATGCCCCGGGAAGGGGCTGGGTGTTAGGAGATAGAGGGGGGCCTCCAGGAATGGCAAAATTAGCAATTTGACCCGGGGCATGCTTTGTTAGTATTTTATTTCGATTTTCTGAAAATTATAACGTTAACACACGCGTTTCAAATTCGCCATAGGTTTGTGCACACAATCCCCGCCCACAAATAAGGGCATGAAGGAAAGCATGCCCCGGGAAGGGGCTGGGTGTTAGGAGATAGAGGGGGGCCTCCAGGAATGGCAAAATTAGCAATTTGACCCGGGGCATGCTTTGTTAGTATTTTATTTCGATTTTCTGAAAATTATAACGTTAACACACGCGTTTCAAATTCGCCATAGGTTTGTGCACACAATCCCCGCCCACAAATAAGGGCATGAAGGAAAGCATGCCCCGGGAAGGGGCTGGTCCACGTGTCTCATTCAGCCTGCTCAGAAGGAACAGCAGATGTACAAGACAGAGATAGAGTATATCCACGTGTCTGATCTACACCTCACTCAGCATGCTCAGAAGAAACAGCAGAGGTAGAAGACAGATATAGAGTATATCCACGTGTCTAACTCAGCCTGTTCAGAAGGAACAGCAGAGGTAGAAGACAGAGATAGAGTATATCCACGTGTCTCACTCAGCCTGCTCAGAAGGAACAGCAGAGGTAGAAGACAGAGACAGAGTATATCCACGTGTCTGATCTACACCTCACTCAGCCTCCTCAGAAGGAACAGCAGAGGTAGAAGACAGAGATAGAGTATATCCTCGTGTCTCACTCAGCCTGCTCAGAATGAACAGCAGAGGTAGAAGACAGAGATAGAGTATATCTACGTGTCTGATCTACACCTCACTCAGCCTGCTCAGAAGGAACAGCAGAGGTAAAATACAGAGATAGAGTATATCCACGTGTCTCACTCAGCCTGCTCAGAAGGAACAGCAGAGGTACAAGACAGAGATAGAGTATATCCACGTGTCTGATCTACACCTCACTCAGCATGCTCAGAAGAAACAGCAGAGGTAGGAGACAGATATAGAGTATATCCACGTGTCTAACTCAGCCTGCTCAGAAGGAACAGCAGAGGTAGAAGACAGAGATAGAGTATATCCACGTGTCTCACTCAGCCAGCTCAGAAGGAACAGCAGAGGTAGAAGACAGAGACAGAGTATATCCACGTGTCTGATCTACACCTCACTCAGCCTCCTCAGAAGGAACAGCAGAGGTAGAAGACAGAGATAGAGTATATCCTCGTGTCTCACTCAGCCTGATCAGAAGGAACAGCCGAGCTAGAAGACAGAGATAGAGTATATCCACGTGTCTCACTCAGCCTGCTCAGAAGGAACAGCAGAGGTATAAGACAGAGATAGAGTATATTCACGTGTCTCACTCAGCCTGCTCAGAAGGAACAGCAGAGGTAGAAGACAGAGACAGAGTATATCCACGTGTCTGATCTACACCTCACTCAGCCTCCTCAGAAGGAACAGCAGAGGTAGAAGACAGAGATAGAGTATATCCACGTGTCTCACTCAGCCTGCTCAAAAGGAACAGCAGAGGTAGAAGACAGATATAGAGTATATCCACGTGTCTGATCTACACCTCACTCAGCCTGCTCAGAAGGAACATCAGAGGTAGAAGACAGAGATAGAGTATATCCACGTGTCTCACTCAGCCTGCTCAGAAGGAACAGCAGACGTAGAAGACAGAGATAGAGTATATCCACGTGTCTCACTCAGCCTGCTCAGAAGGAACAGCAGAGGTAGAAGACAGAGATAGAGTATATCCACGTGTCTCACTCAGCCTGCTCAGAAGGAACAGCAGAGGTAGAAGACAGAGATAGAGTATATCCACGTGTCTGATCTACACCTCACTCAGCCTGTTCGGAAGGAACAGCAGAGGTAGTGGACAGAGATAGAGTATATCCACGTGTCTCACTCAGCCTGCTCAGAAGGAACAGCAGAGGTAGAAGACAGAGACAGAGTATATCCACGTGTCTGATCTGCACCTCCCTCAGCCTCCTCAGAAGGAACAGCAGAGGTACAAGAAAGAGATAGAGTATATCCACGTGTCTGATCTACACCTCACTCAGCCTCCTCAGAAGGAACAGCAGAAGTAGAAGACAGAGATAGAGTATATCCACGTGTCTCACTCAGCCTGCTCAGAAGGAACAGCAGAGGTAGAAGACAGAGATAGAGTATATCCACGTGTCTCACTCAGCCTGCTCAGAAGGAACAGCAGAGGTAGAAGACAGAGATAGAGTATATCCAGGTGTCTCACTCAGCCTGCTCAGAAGGAACAGCAGAGGTAGAAGACAGAGATAGAGTATATCCACGTGTCTGATCAACACCTCACTCAGCCTGTTCGGAAGGAACAGCGGAGATAGAAGACAGAGATAGAGTATATCCACGTGTCTCACTCAGCCTGCTCTAAAGGAAGAGCATAGGTAGAAGACAGAGATAGAGTATATCCACGTGTCTCACTCAGCCTGCTCAGAAGGAACAGCAGAGGTAGAAGACAGGGATAGAATATATCCACGTGTCTGATCTACACCTCACTCAGCCTGCTCAGAAGGAACAGCAGAGGTATAAGACAGATATAGAGTATATCCACGTGTCTCACTCAGCCTGCTCAGAAGGAACAGCAGAGGTAGAAGACAGAGATAGAGTATATCCACGTGTCTGATCTACACCTCACTCAGCCTCCTCAGAAGGAACATCAGAGGTATAAGACAGAGATAGAGTATATCCACGTGTCTCACTCAGCCTGTTCAGAAGGAACAGCAGACGTAGAAGACAGATATAGAGTATATCCAGGTGTCTGATCTACACCTCACTCAGCCTGCTCAGAAGGAACATCAGATGTAGAAGACAGAGATAGAGTATATCCACGTGTCTCACTCAGCCTGCTCAGAAGGAACAGCAGACGTAGAAGACAGAGATAGAGTATATCCACGTGTCTCACTCAGCCTGCTCAGAAGGAACTGCAGAGGTAGAAGACAGAGACAGAGTATATCCACGTGTCTGATCTACACCTCAATCAGCCTGCTCAGAAAGAACAGCAGAGGTAGAAGACAGAGATAGAGTATATCCACGTGTCTCACTCAGCCTGTTCAGAAGGAACAGCAGGGGTACACGACAGAGATAGAGTATATCCACGTGTCTGATCTACACCTCACTCAGCCTCCTCAGAAGGAACAGCAGAGGTAGAGGACAGAGATAGAGAATATCCACGTGTCTCACTCAGCCTGCTCAGAAGGAACTGCAGAGGTAGAAGACAGAGATAGAGTATATCCACGTGTCTCACTCAGCCTGCTCAGAAGGAACAGCAGAGGTAGAAGACAGAGATAGAGTATATCCACGTGTCTCACTCAGCCTGCTCAGAAAGAACAGCAGAGGTAGAAGACAGAGATAGAGTATATCCACGTGTCTGAAATACACCTCACTCAGCCTGTTCGGAAGGAACAGCAGAGGTAGAGGACAGAGATAGAGTATATCCCCGTGTCTCACTCAGCCTGCTCAGAAGGAAGAGCATAGGTAGAAGACAGAGATAGAGTATATCCACGTGTCTCACTCAGCCTGCTCAGAAGGAACAGCAGAGGTAGAAGACAGAGATAGAATATATCCACGTGTCTGATCTACATCTCACTCAGCCTGCTCAGAAGGAACAGCAGAGGTATAAGACAGAGATAGAGTATATCCACGTGTCTCACTCAGCCTGCTCAGAAGGAACAGCAGAGGTAGAAGACAGAGATAGAGTATATCCACGTGTCTCACTCAGCCTGCTCAGAAGGAACAGCAGAGGTAGAAGACAGAGATAGAGTATATCTACGTGTCTGATCTACACCTCACTCAGCCTGCTCAGAAGGAACAGCAGAGGTAAAAGAAAGAGATAGAGTATATCCACGTGTCTCACTCATCCTGCTCAGAAGGAACAGCAGAGGTACAAGACAGAGATAGAGTATATCCACGTGTCTGATCTACACCTCACTCAGCCTGCTCAGAAGGAACAGCAGAGGTAAAATACAGAGATAGAGTATATCCACGTGTCTCACTCAGCCTGCTCAGAAGGAACAGCAGAGGTACAAGACAGAGATAGAGTATATCCACGTGTCTGATCTACACCTCACTCAGCATGCTCAGAAGAAACAGCAGAGGTAGAAGACAGATATAGAGTATATCCACGTGTCTAACTCAGCCTGCTCAGAAGGAACAGCAGAGGTAGAAGACAGAGATAGAGTATATCCACGTGTCTCACTCAGCCAGCTCAGAAGGAACAGCAGAGGTAGAAGACAGAGACAGAGTATATCCACGTGTCTGATCTACACCTCACTTAGCCTCCTCAGAAGGAACAGCAGAGGTAGAAGACAGAGATAGAGTATATCCTCGTGTCTCACTCAGCCTGATCAGAAGGAACAGCCGAGCTAGAAGACAGAGATAGAGTATATCCATGTGTCTCACTCAGTCTGCTCAGAAAGAAGAGCATAGGTAGAAGACAGAGATAGAGTATATCCACGTGTCTCACTCAGCCTGCTCAGAAGGAACAGCAGAGGTAGAAGACAGGGATAGAATATATCCACGTGTCTGATCTACACCTCACTCAGCCTGCTCAGAAGGAACAGCAGAGGTATAAGACAGAGATAGAGTATATCCACGTGTCTCACTCAGCCTGCTCAGAAGGAACAGCAGACGTAGAAGACAGAGATAGAGTGTATCCACGTGTCTATTCTACACCTCACTCAGCCTGCTCAGACGGAACAGCATAGGTAGAAGACAGAGATAGAGTATATCCACGTGTCTATTCTACACCTCACTCAGCCTGCTCAGAAGGAACAGCAGAGGTATAAGACAGAGATAGAGTATATCCACGTGTCTCACTCAGCCTGCTCAGAAGGAACAGCAGAGGTAGAAGACAGAGACAGAGTATATCCACGTGTCTGATCTACACCTCACTCGGCCTCCTCAGAAGGAACAGCAGAGGTAGAAGACAGAGATAGAGTATATCCACGTGTCTCACTCAGCCTGCTCAAAAGGAACAGCAGAGGTAGAAGACAGATATAGAGTATATCCACGTGTCTGATCTACACCTCACTCAGCCTGCTCAGAAGGAACATCAGAGGTAGAAGACAGAGATAGAGTATATCCACGTGTCTCACTCAGCCTGCTCAGAAGGAACAGCAGACGTAGAAGACAGAGATAGAGTATATCCACGTGTCTCACTCAGCCTGCTCAGAAGGAACAGCAGAGGTAGAAGACAGAGATAGAGTATATCCACGTGTCTCACTCAGCCTGCTCAGAAGGAACAGCAGAGGTAGAAGACAGAGATAGAGTATATCCACGTGTCTGATCTACACCTCACTCAGCCTGTTCGGAAGGAACAGCAGAGGTAGTGGACAGAGATAGAGTATATCCACGTGTCTCACTCAGCCTGCTCAGAAGGAACAGCAGAGGTAGAAGACAGAGACAGAGTATATCCACGTGTCTGATCTGCACCTCCCTCAGCCTCCTCAGAAGGAACAGCAGAGGTACAAGAAAGAGATAGAGTATATCCACGTGTCTGATCTACACCTCACTCAGCCTCCTCAGAAGGAACAGCAGAAGTAGAAGACAGAGATAGAGTATATCCACGTGTCTCACTCAGCCTGCTCAGAAGGAACAGCAGAGGTAGAAGACAGAGATAGAGTATATCCACGTGTCTCACTCAGCCTGCTCAGAAGGAACAGCAGAGGTAGAAGACAGAGATAGAGTATATCCAGGTGTCTCACTCAGCCTGCTCAGAAGGAACAGCAGAGGTAGAAGACAGAGATAGAGTATATCCACGTGTCTGATCAACACCTCACTCAGCCTGTTCGGAAGGAACAGCGGAGATAGAAGACAGAGATAGAGTATATCCACGTGTCTCACTCAGCCTGCTCTGAAGGAAGAGCATAGGTAGAAGACAGAGATAGAGTATATCCACGTGTCTCACTCAGCCTGCTCAGAAGGAACAGCAGAGGTAGAAGACAGGGATAGAATATATCCTCGTGTCTGATCTACACCTCACTCAGCCTGCTCAGAAGGAACAGCAGAGGTATAAGACAGATATAGAGTATATCCACGTGTCTCACTCAGCCTGCTCAGAAGGAACAGCAGAGGTAGAAGACAGAGATAGAGTATAACCACGTGTCTGATCTACACCTCACTCAGCCTCCACAGAAGGAACATCAGAGGTATAGGACAGAGATAGAGTATATCCACGTGTCTCACTCAGCCTGTTCAGAAGGAACAGCAGACGTAGAAGACAGATATAGAGTATATCCAGGTGTCTGATCTACACCTCACTCAGCCTGCTCAGAAGGAACATCAGATGTAGAAGACAGAGATAGAGTATATCCAGGTGTCTCACTCAGCCTGCTCAGAAGGAACAGCAGAGGTAGAAGACAGAGATAGAGTATATCCAGGTGTCTCACTCAGCCTGCTCAGAAGGAACAGCAGAGGTAGAAGACAGAGATAGAGTATATCCACGTGTCTGATCAACACCTCACTCAGCCTGTTCGGAAGGAACAGCGGAGATAGAAGACAGAGATAGAGTATATCCACGTGTCTCACTCAGCCTGCTCTAAAGGAAGAGCATAGGTAGAAGACAGAGATAGAGTATATCCACGTGTCTCACTCAGCCTGCTCAGAAGGAACAGCAGAGGTAGAAGACAGGGATAGAATATATCCACGTGTCTGATCTACACCTCACTCAGCCTGCTCAGAAGGAACAGCAGAGGTATAAGACAGATATAGAGTATATCCACGTGTCTCACTCAGCCTGCTCAGAAGGAACAGCAGAGGTAGAAGACAGAGATAGAGTATATCCACGTGTCTGATCTACACCTCACTCAGCCTCCTCAGAAGGAACATCAGAGGTATAAGACAGAGATAGAGTATATCCACGTGTCTCACTCAGCCTGTTCAGAAGGAACAGCAGACGTAGAAGACAGATATAGAGTATATCCAGGTGTCTGATCTACACCTCACTCAGCCTGCTCAGAAGGAACATCAGATGTAGAAGACAGAGATAGAGTATATCCACGTGTCTCACTCAGCCTGCTCAGAAGGAACAGCAGACGTAGAAGACAGAGATAGAGTATATCCACGTGTCTCACTCAGCCTGCTCAGAAGGAACTGCAGAGGTAGAAGACAGAGACAGAGTATATCCACGTGTCTGATCTACACCTCAATCAGCCTGCTCAGAAAGAACAGCAGAGGTAGAAGACAGAGATAGAGTATATCCACGTGTCTCACTCAGCCTGTTCAGAAGGAACAGCAGGGGTACACGACAGAGATAGAGTATATCCACGTGTCTGATCTACACCTCACTCAGCCTCCTCAGAAGGAACAGCAGAGGTAGAGGACAGAGATAGAGAATATCCACGTGTCTCACTCAGCCTGCTCAGAAGGAACTGCAGAGGTAGAAGACAGAGATAGAGTATATCCACGTGTCTCACTCAGCCTGCTCAGAAGGAACAGCAGAGGTAGAAGACAGAGATAGAGTATATCCACGTGTCTCACTCAGCCTGCTCAGAAAGAACAGCAGAGGTAGAAGACAGAGATAGAGTATATCCACGTGTCTGAAATACACCTCACTCAGCCTGTTCGGAAGGAACAGCAGAGGTAGAGGACAGAGATAGAGTATATCCCCGTGTCTCACTCAGCCTGCTCAGAAGGAAGAGCATAGGTAGAAGACAGAGATAGAGTATATCCACGTGTCTCACTCAGCCTGCTCAGAAGGAACAGCAGAGGTAGAAGACAGAGATAGAATATATCCACGTGTCTGATCTACATCTCACTCAGCCTGCTCAGAAGGAACAGCAGAGGTATAAGACAGAGATAGAGTATATCCACGTGTCTCACTCAGCCTGCTCAGAAGGAACAGCAGAGGTAGAAGACAGAGATAGAGTATATCCACGTGTCTCACTCAGCCTGCTCAGAAGGAACAGCAGAGGTAGAAGACAGAGATAGAGTATATCTACGTGTCTGATCTACACCTCACTCAGCCTGCTCAGAAGGAACAGCAGAGGTAAAAGAAAGAGATAGAGTATATCCACGTGTCTCACTCATCCTGCTCAGAAGGAACAGCAGAGGTACAAGACAGAGATAGAGTATATCCACGTGTCTGATCTACACCTCACTCAGCCTGCTCAGAAGGAACAGCAGAGGTAAAATACAGAGATAGAGTATATCCACGTGTCTCACTCAGCCTGCTCAGAAGGAACAGCAGAGGTACAAGACAGAGATAGAGTATATCCACGTGTCTGATCTACACCTCACTCAGCATGCTCAGAAGAAACAGCAGAGGTAGAAGACAGATATAGAGTATATCCACGTGTCTAACTCAGCCTGCTCAGAAGGAACAGCAGAGGTAGAAGACAGAGATAGAGTATATCCACGTGTCTCACTCAGCCAGCTCAGAAGGAACAGCAGAGGTAGAAGACAGAGACAGAGTATATCCACGTGTCTGATCTACACCTCACTTAGCCTCCTCAGAAGGAACAGCAGAGGTAGAAGACAGAGATAGAGTATATCCTCGTGTCTCACTCAGCCTGATCAGAAGGAACAGCCGAGCTAGAAGACAGAGATAGAGTATATCCATGTGTCTCACTCAGTCTGCTCAGAAAGAAGAGCATAGGTAGAAGACAGAGATAGAGTATATCCACGTGTCTCACTCAGCCTGCTCAGAAGGAACAGCAGAGGTAGAAGACAGGGATAGAATATATCCACGTGTCTGATCTACACCTCACTCAGCCTGCTCAGAAGGAACAGCAGAGGTATAAGACAGAGATAGAGTATATCCACGTGTCTCACTCAGCCTGCTCAGAAGGAACAGCAGACGTAGAAGACAGAGATAGAGTGTATCCACGTGTCTATTCTACACCTCACTCAGCCTGCTCAGACGGAACAGCATAGGTAGAAGACAGAGATAGAGTATATCCACGTGTCTATTCTACACCTCACTCAGCCTGCTCAGAAGGAACAGCAGAGGTATAAGACAGAGATAGAGTATATCCACGTGTCTCACTCAGCCTGCTCAGAAGGAACAGCAGAGGTAGAAGACAGAGACAGAGTATATCCACGTGTCTGATCTACACCTCACTCAGCCTCCTCAGAAGGAACAGCAGAGGTAGAAGACAGAGATAGAGTATATCCACGTGTCTCACTCAGCCTGCTCAAAAGGAACAGCAGAGGTAGAAGACAGATATAGAGAATATCCACGTGTCTGATCTACACCTCACTCAGCCTGCTCAGAAGGAACATCAGAGGTAGAAGACAGAGATAGAGTATATCCACGTGTCTCACTCAGCCTGCTCAGAAGGAACAGCAGACGTAGAAGACAGAGATAGAGTATATCCACGTGTCTCACTCAGCCTGCTCAGAAGGAACAGCAGAGGTAGAAGACAGAGATAGAGTATATCCACGTGTCTCACTCAGCCTGCTCAGAAGGAACAGCAGAGGTAGAAGACAGAGATAGAGTATATCCACGTGTCTGATCTACACCTCACTCAGCCTGTTCGGAAGGAACAGCAGAGGTAGTGGACAGAGATAGAGTATATCCACGTGTCTCACTCAGCCTGCTCAGAAGGAACAGCAGAGGTAGAAGACAGAGACAGAGTATATCCACGTGTCTGATCTGCACCTCCCTCAGCCTCCTCAGAAGGAACAGCAGAGGTACAAGAAAGAGATAGAGTATATCCACGTGTCTGATCTACACCTCACTCAGCCTCCTCAGAAGGAACAGCAGAAGTAGAAGACAGAGATAGAGTATATCCACGTGTCTCACTCAGCCTGCTCAGAAGGAACAGCAGAGGTAGAAGACAGAGATAGAGTATATCCACGTGTCTCACTCAGCCTGCTCAGAAGGAACAGCAGAGGTAGAAGACAGAGATAGAGTATATCCAGGTGTCTCACTCAGCCTGCTCAGAAGGAACAGCAGAGGTAGAAGACAGAGATAGAGTATATCCACGTGTCTGATCAACACCTCACTCAGCCTGTTCGGAAGGAACAGCGGAGATAGAAGACAGAGATAGAGTATATCCACGTGTCTCACTCAGCCTGCTCTGAAGGAAGAGCATAGGTAGAAGACAGAGATAGAGTATATCCACGTGTCTCACTCAGCCTGCTCAGAAGGAACAGCAGAGGTAGAAGACAGGGATAGAATATATCCTCGTGTCTGATCTACACCTCACTCAGCCTGCTCAGAAGGAACAGCAGAGGTATAAGACAGATATAGAGTATATCCACGTGTCTCACTCAGCCTGCTCAGAAGGAACAGCAGAGGTAGAAGACAGAGATAGAGTATAACCACGTGTCTGATCTACACCTCACTCAGCCTCCACAGAAGGAACATCAGAGGTATAAGACAGAGATAGAGTATATCCACGTGTCTCACTCAGCCTGTTCAGAAGGAACAGCAGACGTAGAAGACAGATATAGAGTATATCCAGGTGTCTGATCTACACCTCACTCAGCCTGCTCAGAAGGAACATCAGATGTAGAAGACAGAGATAGAGTATATCCACGTGTCTCACTCAGCCTGCTCAGAAGGAACAGCAGACGTAGAAGACAGAGATAGAGTATATCCACGTGTCTCACTCAGCCTGCTCAGAAGGAACTGCAGAGGTAGAAGACAGAGACAGAGTATATCCACGTGTCTGATCTACACCTCAATCAGCCTGCTCAGAAAGAACAGCAGAGGTAGAAGACAGATATAGAGTATATCCACGTGTCTCACTCAGCCTGTTCAGAAGGAACAGCAGGGGTACACGACAGAGATAGAGTATATCCACGTGTCTGATCTACACCTCACTCAGCCTCCTCAGAAGGAACAGCAGAGGTAGAGAACAGAGATAGAGAATATCCACGTGTCTCACTCAGCCTGCTCAGAAGGAACTGCAGAGGTAGAAGACAGAGATAGAGTATATCCACGTGTCTCACTCAGCCTGCTCAGAAGGAACAGCAGAGGTAGAAAACAGAGATAGAGTATATCCCCGTGTCTCACTCAGCCTGCTCAGAAGGAACAGCAGAGGTAGAAGACAGAGATAGAGTATATCCACGTGTCTGAAATACACCTCACTCAGCCTGTTCGGAAGGAACAGCAGAGGTAGAGGACAGAGATAGAGTATATCCACGTGTCTCACTCAGCCTACTCAGAAGGAACAGCAGAGGTAGAAGACAGAGATAGAATATATCCACGTGTCTGATCTACACCTCACTCAGCCTGCTCAGAAGGAACAGCAGAGGTATAAGACAGAGATAGAGTATATCCACGTGTCTCACTCAGCCTGCTCAGAAGGAACAGCAGAGGTAGAAGACAGAAATAGAGTATATCCACGTGTCTCACTCAGCCTGCTCAGAAGGAACAGCAGAGGTAGAAGACAGAGA
Source organism: Crossaster papposus (assembly GCA_037893245.1). Taxonomy (NCBI): domain Eukaryota; kingdom Metazoa; phylum Echinodermata; class Asteroidea; order Velatida; family Solasteridae; genus Crossaster; species Crossaster papposus. The sequence continues at coordinate 208,092 of JBAIAA010001051.1, read as the reverse complement.
TAGAGTATATCTACGTGTCTGATCTACACCTCACTCAGCCTGCTCAGAAGGAACAGCAGAGGTAAAAGAAAGAGATAGAGTATATCCACGTGTCTCACTCAGCCTGCTCAGAAGGAACAGCAGAGGTACAAGACAGAGATAGAGTATATCCACGTGTCTGATCTACACCTCACTCAGCCTGCTCAGAAGAAACAGCAGAGGTAGAAGACAGATATAGAGTATATCCACGTGTCTAACTCAGCCTGCTCAGAAGGAACAGCAGAGGTAGAGGACAGAGATAGAGTATATCCACGTATCTCACTCAGCCTGCTCAGAAGGAAGAGCATAGGTAGAAGACAGAGATATAGTATATCCACGTGTCTCACTCAGCCTGCTCAGAAGGAACAGCAGAGGTAGAAGACAGAGATAGAATATATCCACGTGTCTGATCTACACCTCACTCAGCCTGCTCAGAAGGAACAGCAGAGGTATAAGACAGAGATAGAGTATATCCACGTGTCTCACTCAGCCTGCTCAGAAGGAACAGCAGAGGTAGAAGACAGAGATAGAGTATATCCACGTGTCTCACTCAGCCTGCTCAGAATGAACAGCATAGGTAGAAGACAGAGATAGAGTATATATACGTGTCTGATCTACACCTCACTCAGCCTGCTCAAAAGGAACAGCAGAGGTAAAAGACAGAGATAGAGTATATCCACGTGTCTCACTCAGCCTGCTCAGAAGGAACAGCAGAGGTACAAGACAGAGATAGAGTATATCCACGTGTCTGATCTACACCTTACCTAGCCTGCTCAGAAGAAACAGCAGAGGTAGAAGACAGATATAGAGTATATCCACGTGTCTAACTCAGCCTGATCAGAAGGAACAGCAGAGGTAGAAGACAGAGATAGAGTATATCCACGTGTCTCACTCAGCCTGCTCAGAAGGAACAGCAGAGGTAGAAGACAGAGATAGAGTATATTCACGTGTCTCACTCAGTTTGCTCAGAAGGAACAGCAGAGGTAGAAGACAGAGATAGAGTATATCCACGTGTCTGATCTACACCTCACTCAGCCTGTTAGGAAGGAACAGCAGAGGTAGAAGACAGAGATAGAGTATATCCACGTGTCTCACTCAGCCTGCTCAGAAGGAACAGCAGAGGTAGAAGACAGGGATTGAATATATCCACGTGTCTGATCTACACCTCACTCAGCCTGCTCAGAAGGAACAGCAGAGGTATAAGACAGAGATAGAGTATATCCACGTGTCTCACTCAGCCTGCTCATAAGGAACAGCAGAGGTAGAAGACAGAGATAGAGTATATCCAGGTGTCTGATATACACCTCACTCAGCCTCCTCAGAAGGAACATCAGAGGTATAAGACAGAGATAGAGTATATTCACGTGTCTCACTCAGTTTGCTCAGAAGGAACAGCAGAGGTAGAAGACAGAGATAGAGTATATCCACGTGTCTGATCTACACCTCACTCAGCCTGTTAGGAAGGAACAGCAGAGGTAGAAGACAAAGATAGAGTATATCCACGTGTCTCACTCAGTCTGCTCAGAAGGAAGAGCATAGGTAGAAGACAGAGATAGAGTATATCCACGTGTCTCACTCAGCCTGCTCAGAAGGAACAGCAGAGGTAGAAGACAGGGATTGAATATATCCACGTGTCTGATCTACACCTCACTCAGCCTGCTCAGAAGAAACAGCAGAGGTATAAGACAGAGATAGAGTATATCCACGTGTCTCACTCAGCCTGCTCATAAGGAACAGCAGAGGTAGAAGACAGAGATAGAGTATATCCAGGTGTCTGATATACACCTCACTCAGCCTCCTCAGAAGGAACATCAGAGGTATAAGACAGAGATAGAGTATATCCACGTGTCTCACTCAGCCTGCTCAGAAGGAACAGCAGACGTAGAAGACAGAGATAGAGTATATCCACGTGTCTGATCTACACCTCACTCAGCCTGCTCAGAAGGAACAGCATAGGTAGAAGACAGAGATAGAGTATATCCACGTGTCTATTCTACACCTCACTCAGCCTGCTCAGAAGGAACAGCAGAGGTATAAGACAGAGATAGAGTATATCCACGTGTCTCACTCAGCCTGCTCAGAAGGAACAACAGAGGTAAAAGACAGAGATAGAGTATATCCACGTGTCTGATCTACACCTCACTCAGCCTCCTCAGAATGAACAGCAGGTGTAGAAGACAGAGATAGAGTATATCCACGTGTCTCACTCAGCCTGCACAGAATGAACAGCAGAGGTAGAAGACAGAGATAGAGTATATCCACGTGTCTCACTCAGCCTGTTCAGAAGGAACAGCAGGGGTACACGACAGAGATAGAGTATATCCACGTGTCTGATCTACACCTCACTCAGCCTCCTCAGAAGGAACAGCAGAGGTAGAGGACAGAGATAGAGAATATCCACGTGTCTCACTCAGCCTGCTCAGAAGGAACTGCAGAGGTAGAAGACAGAGATAGAGTATATCCACGTGTCTCACTCAGCCTGCTCAGAAGGAACAGCAGAGGTAGAAGACAGAGATAGAGTATATCCACGTGTCTGATCTACACCTCACTCAGCCTGTTCGGAAGGAACAGCAGAGGTAGAGGACAGAGATAGAGTATATCCACGTGTCTCACTCAGCCTGCTCTGAAGGAAGAGCATAGGTAGAAGACAGAGATAGAGTATATCCACGTGTCTCACTCAGCCTGCTCAGAAGGAACAGCAGAGGTAGAAGACAGAGATAGAATATATCCACGTGTCTGATCTACACCTCACTCAGCCTGCTCAGAAGGAACAGCAGAGGTATAAGACAGAGATAGAGTATATCCACGTGTCTCACTCAGCCTGCTTAGAAGGAACAGCAGAGGTAGAAGACAGAGATAGAGTATATCCACGTGTCTCACTCAGCCTGCTCAGAATGAACAGCAGAGGTAGAAGACAGAGATAGAGTATATATACGTGTCTGATCTACACCTCACTCAGCCTGCTCAAAAGGAACAGCAGAGGTAAAAGACAGAGATAGAGTATATCCACGTGTCTCACTCAGCCTGCTCAGAAGGAACAGCAGAGGTACAAGACAGAGATAGAGTATATCCACGTGTCTGATCTACACCTCACTTAGCCTGCTCAGAAGAAAGAGCAGAGGTAGAAGACAGATATAGAATATATCCACGTGTCTAACTCAGCCTGATCAGAAGGAACAGCAGAGGTAGAAGACAGAGATAGAGTATATCCACGTGTCTCACTCAGCCTGCTCAGAAGGAACAGCAGAGGTAGAAGACAGAGACAGAGTATATCCACGTGTCTGATCTACACCTCACTCAGCCTCCTCAGAAGGAACAGCAGAGGTAGAAGACAGAGATAGAGTATATCCACGTGTCTCACTCAGCCTGATCAGAAGGAACAGCAGAGGTAGAAGACAGAGATAGAGTATATCCACGTGTCTCACTCAGCCTGCTCAGAAGGAACAGCAGAGGTAGAAGACAGAGATAGAGTATATTCACGTGTCTCACTCAGTTTGCTCAGAAGGAACAGCAGAGGTAGAAGACAGAGATAGAGTATATCCACGTGTCTGATCTACACCTCACTCAGCCTGTTAGGAAGGAACAGCAGAGGTAGAAGACAGAGATAGAGTATATCCACGTGTCTCACTCAGTCTGCTCAGAAGGAAGAGCATAGGTATAAGACAGAGATAGAGTATATCCACGTGTCTCACTCAGCCTACTCAGAAGGAACAGCAGAGGTAGAAGACAGGGATAGAATATATCCACGTGTCTGATCTACACCTCACTCAGCCTGCTCAGAAGGAACAGCAGAGGTATAAGACAGAGATAGAGTATATCCACGTGTCTCACTCAGCCTGCTTAGAAGGAACAGCAGAGGTAGAAGACAGAGATAGAGTATATCCACGTGTCTCACTCAGCCTGCTCAGAATGAACAGCAGAGGTAGAAGACAGAGATAGAGTATATATACGTGTCTGATCTACACCTCACTCAGCCTGCTCAAAAGGAACAGCAGAGGTAAAAGACAGAGATAGAGTATATCCACGTGTCTCACTCAGCCTGCTCAGAAGGAACAGCAGAGGTACAAGACAGAGATAGAGTATATCCACGTGTCTGATCTACACCTCACTTAGCCTGCTCAGAAGAAAGAGCAGAGGTAGAAGACAGATATAGAATATATCCACGTGTCTAACTCAGCCTGATCAGAAGGAACAGCAGAGGTAGAAGACAGAGATAGAGTATATCCACGTGTCTCACTCAGCCTGCTCAGAAGGAACAGCAGAGGTAGAAGACAGAGATAGAGTATATCCACGTGTCTCACTCAGCCTGCTCAGAAGGAACAGCAGAGGTAGAAGACAAAGATAGAGTATATCCACGTGTCTCACTCAGCCTGCTCAGAAGGAACAGCAGAGGTAGAAGACAGAGATAGAGTATATCCACGTGTCTGATCTACACCTCACTCAGCCTGTTCGGAAGGAACAGCAGAGATAGAAGACAGAGATAGAGTATATCCACTTGTCTCACTCAACCTGCTCTGAAGAAAGAGCATAGGTAGAAGACAGAGATAGAGTATATCCACGTGTCTCACTCAGCCTGCTCAGAAGAAAATCAGAGGTAGAAGACAGGGATAGAATATATCCACGTTGTCTGATCTACACCTCACTCAGCCTGCTCAGAAGGAACATCAGAGGTATAAGACAGATATAGAGTATATCCACGTGTCTCACTCAGCCTGCTCAGAAGGAACAGCAGAGGTAGAAGACAGAGATAGAGTATATCCAGGTGTCTGATCTACACCTCACTCAGCCTGCTCAGAAGGAACATCAGATGTAGAAGACAGAGATAGAGTATATCCACGTGTCTCACTCAGCCTGCTCAGAAGGAACAGCAGACGTAGAAGACAGAGATAGAGTATATCCACGTGTCTCACTCAGCCTGCTCAGAAGGAACTGCAGAGGTAGAAGACAGAGACAGAGTATATCCACGTGTCTGATCTACACCTCAATCAGCCTGCTCAGAAAGAACAGCAGAGGTAGAAGACAGATATAGAGTATATCCACGTGTCTCACTCAGCCTGTTCAGAAGGAACAGCAGGGGTACACGACAGAGATAGAGTATATCCACGTGTCTGATCTACACCTCACTCAGCCTCCTCAGAAGGAACAGCAGAGGTAGAGAACAGAGATAGAGAATATCCACGTGTCTCACTCAGCCTGCTCAGAAGGAACTGCAGAGGTAGAAGACAGAGATAGAGTATATCCACGTGTCTCACTCAGCCTGCTCAGAAGGAACAGCAGAGGTAGAAGACAGAGATAGAGTATATCCCCGTGTCTCACTCAGCCTGCTCAGAAGGAACAGCAGAGGTAGAAGACAGAGATAGAGTATATCCACGTGTCTGAAATACACCTCACTCAGCCTGTTCGGAAGGAACAGCAGAGGTAGAGGACAGAGATAGAGTATATCCACGTGTCTCACTCAGCCTGCTCAGAAGGAACAGCAGAGGTAGAAGACAGAGATAGAATATATCCACGTGTCTGATCTACACCTCACTCAGCCTGCTCAGAAGGAACAGCAGAGGTATAAGACAGAGATAGAGTATATCCACGTGTCTCACTCAGCCTGCTCAGAAGGAACAGCAGAGGTAGAAGACAGAGATAGAGTATATCCACGTGTCTCACTCAGCCTGCTCAGAAGGAACAGCAGAGGTAGAAGACAGAGATAGAGTATATCTACGTGTCTGATCTACACCTCACTCAGCCTGCTCAGAAGGAACAGCAGAGGTAAAAGAAAGAGATAGAGTATATCCACGTGTCTCACTCAGCCTGCTCAGAAGGAACAGCAGAGGTACAAGACAGAGATAGAGTATATCCACGTGTCTGATCTACACCTCACTCAGCCTGCTCAGAAGAAACAGCAGAGGTAGAAGACAGATATAGAGTATATCCACGTGTCTAACTCAGCCTGCTCAGAAGGAACAGCAGAGGTAGAGGACAGAGATAGAGTATATCCACGTATCTCACTCAGCCTGCTCAGAAGGAAGAGCATAGGTAGAAGACAGAGATATAGTATATCCACGTGTCTCACTCAGCCTGCTCAGAAGGAACAGCAGAGGTAGAAGACAGAGATAGAATATATCCACGTGTCTGATCTACACCTCACTCAGCCTGCTCAGAAGGAACAGCAGAGGTATAAGACAGAGATAGAGTATATCCACGTGTCTCACTCAGCCTGCTCAGAAGGAACAGCAGAGGTAGAAGACAGAGATAGAGTATATCCACGTGTCTCACTCAGCCTGCTCAGAATGAACAGCATAGGTAGAAGACAGAGATAGAGTATATATACGTGTCTGATCTACACCTCACTCAGCCTGCTCAAAAGGAACAGCAGAGGTAAAAGACAGAGATAGAGTATATCCACGTGTCTCACTCAGCCTGCTCAGAAGGAACAGCAGAGGTACAAGACAGAGATAGAGTATATCCACGTGTCTGATCTACACCTTACCTAGCCTGCTCAGAAGAAACAGCAGAGGTAGAAGACAGATATAGAGTATATCCACGTGTCTAACTCAGCCTGATCAGAAGGAACAGCAGAGGTAGAAGACAGAGATAGAGTATATCCACGTGTCTCACTCAGCCTGCTCAGAAGGAACAGCAGAGGTAGAAGACAGAGATAGAGTATATTCACGTGTCTCACTCAGTTTGCTCAGAAGGAACAGCAGAGGTAGAAGACAGAGATAGAGTATATCCACGTGTCTGATCTACACCTCACTCAGCCTGTTAGGAAGGAACAGCAGAGGTAGAAGACAGAGATAGAGTATATCCACGTGTCTCACTCAGCCTGCTCAGAAGGAACAGCAGAGGTAGAAGACAGGGATTGAATATATCCACGTGTCTGATCTACACCTCACTCAGCCTGCTCAGAAGGAACAGCAGAGGTATAAGACAGAGATAGAGTATATCCACGTGTCTCACTCAGCCTGCTCATAAGGAACAGCAGAGGTAGAAGACAGAGATAGAGTATATCCAGGTGTCTGATATACACCTCACTCAGCCTCCTCAGAAGGAACATCAGAGGTATAAGACAGAGATAGAGTATATTCACGTGTCTCACTCAGTTTGCTCAGAAGGAACAGCAGAGGTAGAAGACAGAGATAGAGTATATCCACGTGTCTGATCTACACCTCACTCAGCCTGTTAGGAAGGAACAGCAGAGGTAGAAGACAAAGATAGAGTATATCCACGTGTCTCACTCAGTCTGCTCAGAAGGAAGAGCATAGGTAGAAGACAGAGATAGAGTATATCCACGTGTCTCACTCAGCCTGCTCAGAAGGACCAGCAGAGGTAGAAGACAGGGATTGAATATATCCACATGTCTGATCTACACCTCACTCAGCCTGCTCAGAAGAAACAGCAGAGGTATAAGACAGAGATAGAGTATATCCACGTGTCTCACTCAGCCTGCTCATAAGGAACAGCAGAGGTAGAAGACAGAGATAGAGTATATCCAGGTGTCTGATATACACCTCACTCAGCCTCCTCAGAAGGAACATCAGAGGTATAAGACAGAGATAGAGTATATCCACGTGTCTCACTCAGCCTGCTCAGAAGGAACAGCAGACGTAGAAGACAGAGATAGAGTATATCCACGTGTCTGATCTACACCTCACTCAGCCTGCTCAGAAGGAACAGCATAGGTAGAAGACAGAGATAGAGTATATCCACGTGTCTATTCTACACCTCACTCAGCCTGCTCAGAAGGAACAGCAGAGGTATAAGACAGAGATAGAGTATATCCACGTGTCTCACTCAGCCTGCTCAGAAGGAACAGCAGAGGTAAAAGACAGAGATAGAGTATATCCACGTGTCTGATCTACACCTCACTCAGCCTCCTCAGAATGAACAGCAGGTGTAGAAGACAGAGATAGAGTATATCCACGTGTCTCACTCAGCCTGCACAGAATGAACAGCAGAGGTAGAAGACAGAGATAGAGTATATCCACGTGTCTCACTCAGCCTGTTCAGAAGGAACAGCAGGGGTACACGACAGAGATAGAGTATATCCACGTGTCTGATCTACACCTCACTCAGCCTCCTCAGAAGGAACAGCAGAGGTAGAGGACAGAGATAGAGAATATCCACGTGTCTCACTCAGCCTGCTCAGAAGGAACTGCAGAGGTAGAAGACAGAGATAGAGTATATCCACGTGTCTCACTCAGCCTGCTCAGAAGGAACAGCAGAGGTAGAAGACAGAGATAGAGTATATCCACGTGTCTGATCTACACCTCACTCAGCCTGTTCGGAAGGAACAGCAGAGGTAGAGGACAGAGATAGAGTATATCCACGTGTCTCACTCAGCCTGCTCTGAAGGAAGAGCATAGGTAGAAGACAGAGATAGAGTATATCCACGTGTCTCACTCAGCCTGCTCAGAAGGAACAGCAGAGGTAGAAGACAGAGATAGAATATATCCACGTGTCTGATCTACACCTCACTCAGCCTGCTCAGAAGGAACAGCAGAGGTATAAGACAGAGATAGAGTATATCCACGTGTCTCACTCAGCCTGCTTAGAAGGAACAGCAGAGGTAGAAGACAGAGATAGAGTATATCCACGTGTCTCACTCAGCCTGCTCAGAATGAACAGCAGAGGTAGAAGACAGAGATAGAGTATATATACGTGTCTGATCTACACCTCACTCAGCCTGCTCAAAAGGAACAGCAGAGGTAAAAGACAGAGATAGAGTATATCCACGTGTCTCACTCAGCCTGCTCAGAAGGAACAGCAGAGGTACAAGACAGAGATAGAGTATATCCACGTGTCTGATCTACACCTCACTTAGCCTGCTCAGAAGAAAGAGCAGAGGTAGAAGACAGATATAGAATATATCCACGTGTCTAACTCAGCCTGATCAGAAGGAACAGCAGAGGTAGAAGACAGAGATAGAGTATATCCACGTGTCTCACTCAGCCTGCTCAGAAGGAACAGCAGAGGTAGAAGACAGAGACAGAGTATATCCACGTGTCTGATCTACACCTCACTCAGCCTCCTCAGAAGGAACAGCAGAGGTAGAAGACAGAGATAGAGTATATCCACGTGTCTCACTCAGCCTGATCAGAAGGAACAGCAGAGGTAGAAGACAGAGATAGAGTATATCCACGTGTCTCACTCAGCCTGCTCAGAAGGAACAGCAGAGGTAGAAGACAGAGATAGAGTATATTCACGTGTCTCACTCAGTTTGCTCAGAAGGAACAGCAGAGGTAGAAGACAGAGATAGAGTATATCCACGTGTCTGATCTACACCTCACTCAGCCTGTTAGGAAGGAACAGCAGAGGTAGAAGACAGAGATAGAGTATATCCACGTGTCTCACTCAGTCTGCTCAGAAGGAAGAGCATAGGTATAAGACAGAGATAGAGTATATCCACGTGTCTCACTCAGCCTGCTCAGAAGGAACAGCAGAGGTAGAAGACAGGGATAGAATATATCCACGTGTCTGATCTACACCTCACTCAGCCTGCTCAGAAGGAACAGCAGAGGTATAAGACAGAGATAGAGTATATCCACGTGTCTCACTCAGCCTGCTCAGAAGGAACAGCAGAGGTAGAAGACAGAGATTGAGTATATCCAGGTGTCTGATATACACCTCACTCAGCCTCCTCAGAAGGAACATCAGAGGTATAAGACAGAGATAGAGTATATCCACGTGTCTCACTCAGCCTGATCAGAAGGAACAGCAGAGGTAGAAGACAGAGATAGAGTATATCCACGTGTCTCACTCAGCCTGCTCAGAAGGAACAGCAGAGGTAGAAGACAGAGATAGAGTATATTCACGTGTCTCACTCAGTTTGCTCAGAAGGAACAGCAGAGGTAGAAGACAGAGATAGAGTATATCCACGTGTCTGATCTACACCTCACTCAGCCTGTTAGGAAGGAACAGCAGAGGTAGAAGACAGAGATAGAGTATATCCACGTGTCTCACTCAGTCTGCTCAGAAGGAAGAGCATAGGTATAAGACAGAGATAGAGTATATCCACGTGTCTCACTCAGCCTGCTCAGAAGGAACAGCAGAGGTAGAAGACAGGGATAGAATATATCCACGTGTCTGATCTACACCTCACTCAGCCTGCTCAGAAGGAACAGCAGAGGTATAAGACAGAGATAGAGTATATCCACGTGTCTCACTCAGCCTGCTTAGAAGGAACAGCAGAGGTAGAAGACAGAGATAGAGTATATCCACGTGTCTCACTCAGCCTGCTCAGAATGAACAGCAGAGGTAGAAGACAGAGATAGAGTATATATACGTGTCTGATCTACACCTCACTCAGCCTGCTCAAAAGGAACAGCAGAGGTAAAAGACAAAGATAGAGTATATCCACGTGTCTCACTCAGCCTGCTCAGAAGGAACAGCAGAGGTACAAGACAGAGATAGAGTATATCCACGTGTCTGATCTACACCTCACTTAGCCTGCTCAGAAGAAAGAGCAGAGGTAGAAGACAGATATAGAATATATCCACGTGTCTAACTCAGCCTGATCAGAAGGAACAGCAGAGGTAGAAGACAGAGATAGAGTATATCCACGTGTCTCACTCAGCCTGCTCAGAAGGAACAGCAGAGGTAGAAGACAGAGACAGAGTATATCCACGTGTCTGATCTACACCTCACTCAGCCTCCTCAGAAGGAACAGCAGAGGTAGAAGACAGAGATAGAGTATATCCACGTGTCTGATCTACACCTCACTCAGCCTCCTCAGAAGGAACAGCAGAGGTAGAAGACAGAGATAGAGTATATCCACGTGTCTCACTCAGCCTGATCAGAAGGAACAGCAGAGGTAGAAGACAGAGATAGAGTATATCCACGTGTCTCACTCAGCCTGCTCAGAAGGAACAGCAGAGGTAGAAGACAGAGATAGAGTATATTCACGTGTCTCACTCAGTTTGCTCAGAAGGAACAGCAGAGGTAGAAGACAGAGATAGAGTATATCCACGTGTCTGATCTACACCTCACTCAGCCTGTTAGGAAGGAACAGCAGAGGTAGAAGACAGAGATAGAGTATATCCACGTGTCTCACTCAGTCTGCTCAGAAGGAAGAGCATAGGTATAAGACAGAGATAGAGTATATCCACGTGTCTCACTCAGCCTGCTCAGAAGGAACAGCAGAGGTAGAAGACAGGGATAGAATATATCCACGTGTCTGATCTACACCTCACTCAGCCTGCTCAGAAGGAACAGCAGAGGTATAAGACAGAGATAGAGTATATCCACGTGTCTCACTCAGCCTGCTCAGAAGGAACAGCAGAGGTAGAAGACAGAGATTGAGTATATCCAGGTGTCTGATATACACCTCACTCAGCCTCCTCAGAAGGAACATCAGAGGTATAAGACAGAGATAGAGTATATCCACGTGTCTCACTCAGCCTGCTCAGAAGGAACAGCAGACGTAGAAGACAGAGATAGAGTATATCCACGTGTCTGATCTACACCTCACTCAGCCTGCTCAGAAGGAACAGCATAGGTAGAAGACAGAGATAGAGTATATCCACGTGTCTCACTCAGTCTGCTCAGAAGGAAGAGCATAGGTAGAAGACAGAGATAGAGTATATCCACGTGTCTCACTCAGCCTGCTCAGAAGGAACAGCAGAGGTAGAAGACAGAGATTGAATATATCCACGTGTCTGATCTACACCTCACTCAGCCTGCTCAGAAGGAACAGCAGAGGTATAAGACAGAGATAGAGTATATCCACGTGTCTCACTCAGCCTGCTCATAAGGAACAGCAGAGGTAGAAGACAGAGATAGAGTATATCCAGGTGTCTGATATACACCTCACTCAGCCTCCTCAGAAGGAACATCAGAGGTATAAGACAGAGATAGAGTATATCCACGTGTCTCACTCAGCCTGCTCAGAAGGAACAGCAGACGTAGAAGACAGAGATAGAGTATATCCACGTGTCTGATCTACACCTCACTCAGCCTGCTCAGAAGGAACAGCATAGGTAGAAGACAGAGATAGAGTATATCCACGTGTCTATTCTACACCTCACTCAGCCTGCTCAGAAGGAACAGCAGAGGTATAAGACAGAGATAGAGTTTTTTCTCCCTGTCTCACTCAGCCTGCTCAGAAGGAACAGCAGAGGTAAAAGACAGAGATAGAGTATATCCACGTGTCTGATCTACACCTCACTCAGCCTCCTCAGAATGAACAGCAGGTGTAGAAGACAGAGATAGAGTATATCCACGTGTCTCACTCAGCCTGCACAGAATGAACAGCAGAGGTAGAAGACAGAGATAGAGTATATCCACGTGTCTCACTCAGCCTGTTCAGAAGGAACAGCAGGGGTACACGACAGAGATAGAGTATATCCACGTGACTGATCTACACCTCACTCAGCCTCCTCAGAAGGAACAGCAGAGGTAGAGGACAGAGATAGAGAATATCCACGTGTCTCACTCAGCCTGCTCAGAAGGAACTGCAGAGGTAGAAGACAGAGATAGAGTATATCCACGTGTCTCACTCAGCCTGCTCAGAAGGAACAGCAGAGGTAGAAGACAGAGATAGAGTATATCCACGTGTCTGATCTACACCTCACTCAGCCTGTTCGGAAGGAACAGCAGAGGTAGAGGACAGAGATAGAGTATATCCACGTGTCTCACTCAGCCTGCTCTGAAGGAAGAGCATAGGTAGAAGACAGAGATAGAGTATATCCACGTGTCTCACTCAGCCTGCTCAGAAGGAACAGCAGAGGTAGAAGACAGAGATAGAATATATCCACGTGTCTGATCTACACCTCACTCAGCCTGCTCAGAAGGAACAGCAGAGGTATAAGACAGAGATAGAGTATATCCACGTGTCTCACTCAGCCTGTTTAGAAGGAACAGCAGAGGTAGAAGACAGAGATAGAGTATATCCACGTGTCTCACTCAGCCTGCTCAGAATGAACAGCAGAGGTAGAAGACAGAGATAGAGTATATATACGTGTCTGATCTACACCTCACTCAGCCTGCTCAAAAGGAACAGCAGAGGTAAAAGACAGAGATAGAGTATATCCACGTGTCTCACTCAGCCTGCTCAGAAGGAACAGCAGAGGTACAAGACAGAGATAGAGTATATCCACGTGTCTGATCTACACCTCACTTAGCCTGCTCAGAAGAAAGAGCAGAGGTAGAAGACAGATATAGAATATATCCACGTGTCTAACTCAGCCTGATCAGAAGGAACAGCAGAGGTAGAAGACAGAGATAGAGTATATCCACGTGTCTCACTCAGCCTGCTCAGAAGGAACAGCAGAGGTAGAAGACAGAGACAGAGTATATCCACGTGTCTGATCTACACCTCACTCAGCCTCCTCAGAAGGAACAGCAGAGGTAGAAGACAGAGATAGAGTATATCCACGTGTCTCACTCAGCCTGATCAGAAGGAACAGCAGAGGTAGAAGACAGAGATAGAGTATATCCACGTGTCTCACTCAGCCTGCTCAGAAGGAACAGCAGAGGTAGAAGACAGAGATAGAGTATATTCACGTGTCTCACTCAGTTTGCTCAGAAGGAACAGCAGAGGTAGAAGACAGAGATAGAGTATATCCACGTGTCTGATCTACACCTCACTCAGCCTGTTAGGAAGGAACAGCAGAGGTAGAAGACAGAGATAGAGTATATCCACGTGTCTCACTCAGTCTGCTCAGAAGGAAGAGCATAGGTATAAGACAGAGATAGAGTATATCCACGTGTCTCACTCAGCCTGCTCAGAAGGAACAGCAGAGGTAGAAGACAGGGATAGAATATATCCACGTGTCTGATCTACACATCACTCAGCCTGCTCAGAAGGAACAGCAGAGGTATAAGACAGAGATAGAGTATATCCACGTGTCTCACTCAGCCTGCTCAGAAGGAACAGCAGAGGTAGAAGACAGAGATTGAGTATATCCAGGTGTCTGATATACACCTCACTCAGCCTCCTCAGAAGGAACATCAGAGGTATAAGACAGAGATAGAGTATATCCAAGTGTCTCACTCAGCCTGCTCAGAAGGAACAGCAGACGTAGAAGACAGAGATAGAGTATATCCACGTGTCTGATCTACACCTCACTCAGCCTGCTCAGAAGGAACAGCATAGGTAGAAGACAGAGATAGAGTATATCCACGTGTCTATTCTACACCTCACTCAGCCTGCTCAGAAGGAACAGCAGAGGTATAAGACAGAGATAGATTATATCCACGTGTCTCACTCAGCCTGCTCAGAAGGAACAACAGAGGTAGAAGACAGAGATAGAGTATATCCACGTGTCTGATCTACACCTCACTCAGCCTCCTCAGAATGAACAGCAGGTGTAGAAGACAGAGATAGAGTATATCCACGTGTCTCACTCAGCCTGCACAGAATGAACAGCAGAGGTAGAAGACAGAGATAGAGTATATCCACGTGTCTGATCAACACCTCACTCAGCCTGTTCGAAAGGAACAGCAGAGATAGAAGACAGAGATAGAGTATATCCACGTGTCTCACTCAGCCTGCTCTGAAGGAAGAGCATAGGTAGAAGACAGAGATAGAGTATATCCACGTGTCTCACTCAGCCTGCTCAGAAGGAACAGCAGAGGTAGAAGACAGGGATAGAATATATCCACGTGTCTGATCTACACCTCACTCAGCCTGCTCAGAAGGAACAGCAGAGGTATAAGACAGATATAGAGTATATCCACGTGTCTCACTCAGCCTGCTCAGAAGGAACAGCAGACGTAGAAGACAGAGATAGAGTATATCCACGTGTCTGATCTACACCTCACTCAGCCTGCTCAGAAGGAACATCAGAGGTATAAGACAGAGATAGAGTATATCCACGTGTCTCACTCAGCCTGTTTAGAAGGAACAGCAGACGTAGAAGACAGATATAGAGTATATCCACGTGTCTGATCTACACCTCACTCAGCCTGCTCAGAAGGAACAGCAGACGTAGAAGACACAGATAGAGTATATTCACGTGTCTCACTCAGCCTGCTCAGAAGGAACAGCAGAGGTTGAAGACAGAGACAGAGTATATCCACGTGTCTGTTCTACACCTCAATCAGCCTGCTCAGAAAGAACAGCAGAGGTAGAAGACAGAGATAGAGTATATCCACGTGTCTCACTCAGCCTGTTCAGAAGGAACAGCAGGGGTAAACGACAGAGATAGAGTATATCCACGTGTCTGATCTACACCTCACTCAGCCTCCTCAGAAGGAACAGCAGAGGTAGAGGACAGAGATAGAGAATATCCACGTGTCTCACTCAGCCTGCTCAGAAGGAACTGCAGAGGTAGAAGACAGAGATAGAGTATATCCACGTGTCTCACTCAGCCTGCTCAGAAGGAACAGCAGAGGTAGAAGACAGAGATAGAGTATATCCACGTGTCTCACTCAGCCTGCTCAGAAGGAACAGCAGAGGTAGAAGACAGAGATAGAGTATATCCACGTGTCTCACTCAGCCTGCTCAGAAGGAACAGCAGAGGTAGAAGACAAAGATAGAGTATATCCACGTGTCTCACTCAGCCTGCTCAGAAGGAACAGCAGAGGTAGAAGACAGAGATAGAGTATATCCACGTGTCTGATCTACACCTCACTCAGCCTGTTCGGAAGGAACAGCAGAGATAGAAGACAGAGATAGAGTATATCCACTTGTCTCACTCAACCTGCTCTGAAGAAAGAGCATAGGTAGAAGACAGAGATAGAGTATATCCACGTGTCTCACTCAGCCTGCTCAGAAGAAAATCAGAGGTAGAAGACAGGGATAGAATATATCCACGTTGTCTGATCTACACCTCACTCAGCCTGCTCAGAAGGAACAGCAGAGGTATAAGACAGATATAGAGTATATCCACGTGTCTCACTCAGCCTGCTCAGAAGGAACAGCAGAGGTAGAAGACAGAGATAGAGTATATCCACGTGTCTGATCTACACCTCACTCAGCCTCCTCAGAAGGAACATCAGAGGTATAAGACAGAGATAGAGTATATCCACGTGTCTCACTCAGCCTGTTCAGAAGGAACAGCAGACGTAGAAGACAGATATAGAGTATATCCACGTGTCTGATCTACACCTCACTCAGCCTGCTCAGAAGGAACAGCAGAGGTAGAAGACAGATATAGAATATATCCACGTGTCTGATCTACACCTCACTCAGCCTGCTCAGAAGGAACATCAGAGGTAGAAGACAGAGATAGAGTATATCCACGTGTCTCACTCAGCCTGCTCAGAAGGAACAGCAGAGGTAGAAGACAGAGATAGAGTATATCCACGTGTCTCACTCAGCCTGTTCAGAAGAAACAGCAGGGGTACACGACAGAGATAGAGTATATCCACGTGTCTGATCTACACCTCACTCAGCCTCCTCAGAAGGAACTGCAGAGGTAGAAGACAGAGATAGAGTATATCCACGTGTCTCACTCAGCCTGCTCAGAAGGAACAGCAGAGGTAGAAGACAGAGATAGAGTATATCCACGTGTCTCACTCAGCCTGCTCAGAAGGAACAGCAGAGGTAGAAGACAGAGATAGAGTATATCCACGTGTCTGATCTACACCTTACTCAGCCTGTTCGGAAGTAACAGCAGAGGTAGAGGACAGAGATAGGGTATATCCACGTGTCTCACTCAGCCTGCTTAGAAGGAAGAGCATAGGTAGAAGACAGAGATAGAGTATATCCACGTGTCTCACTCAGCCTGCTCAGAAGGAGCAGCAGAGGTAGAAGACAGAGATAGAATATATCCACGTGTCTGATCTACACCTCCCTCAGCCTGCTCAGAAGGAACAGCAGAGGTATAAGACAGAGATAGAGTATATCCACGTGTCTCACTCAGCCTGCTCAGAAGGAACAGCAGAGGTAGAAGACAGAGATAGAGTATATCCACGTGTCTCACTCAGCCTGCTCAGAATGAACAGCAGAGGTAGAAGACAGAGATAGAGTATATCTACGTGTCTGATCTACACCTCACTCAGCCTGCTCAGAAGGAACAGCAGAGGTAAAATACAGAGATAGAGTATATCCACGTGTCTCACTCAGCCTGCTCAGAAGGAACAGCAGAGGTACAAGACAGAGATAGAGTATATCCACGTGTCTGATCTACACCTCACTCAGCATGCTCAGAATGAACAGCAGAGGTAGAAGACAGATATAGAGTATATCCACGTGTCTCACTCAGCCTGCACAGAATGAACAGCAGAGGTAGAAGACAGAGATAGAGTATATCCACGTGTCTGATCTACACCTCACTCAGCCTGCTCAGAATGAACAGCAGGTGTAGAAGACAGAGATAGAGTATATCCACGTGTCTCACTCAGCCTGCACAGAATGAACAGCAGAGGTAGAAGACAGAGATAGAGTATATCCACGTGTCTGATCAACACCTCACTCAGCCTGTTCGAAAGGAACAGCAGAGATAGAAGACAGAGATAGAGTATATCCACGTGTCTCACTCAGCCTGCTCTGAAGGAAGAGCATAGGTAGAAGACAGAGATAGAGTATATCCACGTGTCTCACTCAGCCTGCTCAGAAGGAACAGCAGAGGTAGAAGACAGGGATAGAATATATCCACGTGTCTGATCTACACCTCACTCAGCCTGCTCAGAAGGAACAGCAGAGGTATAAGACAGATATAGAGTATATCCACGTGTCTCACTCAGCCTGCTCAGAAGGAACAGCAGACGTAGAAGACAGAGATAGAGTATATCCACGTGTCTGATCTACACCTCACTCAGCCTGCTCAGAAGGAACATCAGAGGTATAAGACAGAGATAGAGTATATCCACGTGTCTCACTCAGCCTGTTTAGAAGGAACAGCAGACGTAGAAGACAGATATAGAGTATATCCACGTGTCTGATCTACACCTCACTCAGCCTGCTCAGAAGGAACAGCAGACGTAGAAGACACAGATAGAGTATATTCACGTGTCTCACTCAGCCTGCTCAGAAGGAACAGCAGAGGTTGAAGACAGAGACAGAGTATATCCACGTGTCTGTTCTACACCTCAATCAGCCTGCTCAGAAAGAACAGCAGAGGTAGAAGACAGAGATAGAGTATATCCACGTGTCTCACTCAGCCTGTTCAGAAGGAACAGCAGGGGTAAACGACAGAGATAGAGTATATCCACGTGTCTGATCTACACCTCACTCAGCCTCCTCAGAAGGAACAGCAGAGGTAGAGGACAGAGATAGAGAATATCCACGTGTCTCACTCAGCCTGCTCAGAAGGAACTGCAGAGGTAGAAGACAGAGATAGAGTATATCCACGTGTCTCACTCAGCCTGCTCAGAAGGAACAGCAGAGGTAGAAGACAGAGATAGAGTATATCCACGTGTCTCACTCAGCCTGCTCAGAAGGAACAGCAGAGGTAGAAGACAGAGATAGAGTATATCCACGTGTCTCACTCAGCCTGCTCAGAAGGAACAGCAGAGGTAGAAGACAAAGATAGAGTATATCCACGTGTCTCACTCAGCCTGCTCAGAAGGAACAGCAGAGGTAGAAGACAGAGATAGAGTATATCCACGTGTCTGATCTACACCTCACTCAGCCTGTTCGGAAGGAACAGCAGAGATAGAAGACAGAGATAGAGTATATCCACTTGTCTCACTCAACCTGCTCTGAAGAAAGAGCATAGGTAGAAGACAGAGATAGAGTATATCCACGTGTCTCACTCAGCCTGCTCAGAAGAAAATCAGAGGTAGAAGACAGGGATAGAATATATCCACGTTGTCTGATCTACACCTCACTCAGCCTGCTCAGAAGGAACAGCAGAGGTATAAGACAGATATAGAGTATATCCACGTGTCTCACTCAGCCTGCTCAGAAGGAACAGCAGAGGTAGAAGACAGAGATAGAGTATATCCACGTGTCTGATCTACACCTCACTCAGCCTCCTCAGAAGGAACATCAGAGGTATAAGACAGAGATAGAGTATATCCACGTGTCTCACTCAGCCTGTTCAGAAGGAACAGCAGACGTAGAAGACAGATATAGAGTATATCCACGTGTCTGATCTACACCTCACTCAGCCTGCTCAGAAGGAACAGCAGAGGTAGAAGACAGATATAGAATATATCCACGTGTCTGATCTACACCTCACTCAGCCTGCTCAGAAGGAACATCAGAGGTAGAAGACAGAGATAGAGTATATCCACGTGTCTCACTCAGCCTGCTCAGAAGGAACAGCAGAGGTAGAAGACAGAGATAGAGTATATCCACGTGTCTCACTCAGCCTGTTCAGAAGAAACAGCAGGGGTACACGACAGAGATAGAGTATATCCACGTGTCTGATCTACACCTCACTCAGCCTCCTCAGAAGGAACTGCAGAGGTAGAAGACAGAGATAGAGTATATCCACGTGTCTCACTCAGCCTGCTCAGAAGGAACAGCAGAGGTAGAAGACAGAGATAGAGTATATCCACGTGTCTCACTCAGCCTGCTCAGAAGGAACAGCAGAGGTAGAAGACAGAGATAGAGTATATCCACGTGTCTGATATACACCTTACTCAGCCTGTTCGGAAGTAACAGCAGAGGTAGAGGACAGAGATAGGGTATATCCACGTGTCTCACTCAGCCTGCTTAGAAGGAAGAGCATAGGTAGAAGACAGAGATAGAGTATATCCACGTGTCTCACTCAGCCTGCTCAGAAGGAACAGCAGAGGTAGAAGACAGAGATAGAATATATCCACGTGTCTGATCTACACCTCCCTCAGCCTGCTCAGAAGGAACAGCAGAGGTATAAGACAGAGATAGAGTATATCCACGTGTCTCACTCAGCCTGCTCAGAAGGAACAGCAGAGGTAGAAGACAGAGATAGAGTATATCCACGTGTCTCACTCAGCCTGCTCAGAATGAACAGCAGAGGTAGAAGACAGAGATAGAGTATATCTACGTGTCTGATCTACACCTCACTCAGCCTGCTCAGAAGGAACAGCAGAGGTAAAATACAGAGATAGAGTATATCCACGTGTCTCACTCAGCCTGCTCAGAAGGAACAGCAGAGGTACAAGACAGAGATAGAGTATATCCACGTGTCTGATCTACACCTCACTCAGCATGCTCAGAAGAAACAGCAGAGGTAGAAGACAGATATAGAGTATATCCACGTGTCTAACTCAGCCTGCTCAGAAGGAACAGCAGAGGTAGAAGACAGAGATAGAGTATATCCACGTGTCTCACTCAGCCTGCTCAGAAGGAACAGCAGAGGTAGAAGACAGAGACAGAGTATATCCACGTGTCTGATCTACACCTCACTCAGCCTCCTCAGAAGGAACAGCAGAGGTAGAAGACAGAGATAGAGTATATCCTCGTGTCTCACTCAGCCTGCTCAGAATGAACAGCAGAGGTAGAAGACAGAGATAGAGTATATCTACGTGTCTGATCTACACCTCACTCATCCTGCTCAGAAGGAACAGCAGAGGTAGAAGACAGATATAGAATATATCCACGTGTCTGATCTACACCTCACTCAGCCTGCTCAGAAGGAACATCAGAGGTAGAAGACAGAGATAGAGTATATCCACGTGTCTCACTCAGCCTGCTCAGATGGAACAGCAGAGGTAGAAGACAGAGACAGAGTATATCCACGTGTCTGATCTACACCTCACTCAGCATGCTCAGAAGAAACAGCAGAGGTAGAAGACAGATATAGAGTATATCCACGTGTCTAACTCAGCCTGCTCAGAAGGAACAGCAGAGGTAGAAGACAGAGATAGAGTATATCCACGTGTCTCACTCAGCCTGCTCAGAAGGAACAGCAGAGGTAGAAGACAGAGACAGAGTATATCCACGTGTCTGATCTACACCTCACTCAGCCTCCTCAGAAGGAACAGCAGAGGTAGAAGACAGAGATAGAGTATATCCTCGTGTCTCACTCAGCCTGATCAGAAGGAACAGCCGAGCTAGAAGACAGAGATAGAGTATATCCACGTGTCTCACTCAGCCTGCTCAGAAGGAACAGCAGAGGTAGAAGACAGAGATAGAGTATATTCACGTGTCTCACTCAGCCTGCTCAGAAGGAAGAGCAGAGGTAGAAGACAGAGATACAGTATATCCACGTGTCTCACTCAGTCTGCTCAGAAAGAAGAGCATAGGTAGAAGACAGAGATAGAGTATATCCACGTGTCTCACTCAGCCTGCTCAGAAGGAACAGCAGAGGTAGAAGACAGGGATAGAATATATCCACGTGTCTGATCTACACCTCACTCAGCCTGCTCAGAAGGAACAGCAGAGGTATAAGACAGAGATAGAGTATATCCACGTGTCTCACTCAGCCTGCTCAGAAGGAACAGCAGAGGTAGAAGACAGAGATAGAGTATATCCAGGTGTCTGATCTACACCTCACTCAGCCTCCTCAGAAGGAACATCAGAGGTATAAGACAGAGATAGAGTATATCCACGTGTCTCACTCAGCCTGCTCAGAAGGAACAGCAGACGTAGAAGACAGAGATAGAGTGTATACACGTGTCTATTCTACACCTCACTCAGCCTGCTCAGACGGAACAGCATAGGTAGAAGACAGAGATAGAGTATATCCACGTGTCTATTCTACACCTCACTCAGCCTGCTCAGAAGGAACAGCAGAGGTATAAGACAGAGATAGAGTATATCCACGTGTCTCACTCAGCCTGCTCAGAAGGAACAGCAGAGGTAGAAGACAGAGATAGAATATATCCACGTGTCTGATCTACACCTCACTCAGCCTGCTCAGAAGGAACAGCAGAGGTATAAGACAGAGATAGAGTATATCCACGTGTCTCACTCAGCCTGCTCAGAAGGAACAGCAGAGGTAGAAGACAGAGATAGAGTATATCCACGTGTCTCACTCAGCCTGCTCAGAATGAACAGCATAGGTAGAAGACAGAAATAGAGTATATCTACGTGTCTGATCTACACCTCACTCAGCCTGCTCAAAAGGAACAGCAGAGGTAAAAGACAGAGATAGAGTATATCCACGTGTCTGATCTACACCTTACCTAGCCTGCTCAGAAGAAACAGCAGAGGTAGAAGACAGATATAGAGTATATCCACGTGTCTAACTCAGCCTGATCAGAAGGAACAGCAGAGGTAGAAGACAGAGATAGAGTATATCCACGTGTCTCACTCAGCCTGCTCAGAAGGAACAGCAGAGGTAGAAGACAGAGACAGAGTATATCCACGTGTCTGATCTACACCTCACTCAGCATGCTCAGAAGAAACAGCAGAGGTAGAAGACAGATATAGAGTATATCCACGTGTCTAACTCAGCCTGCTCAGAAGGAACAGCAGAGGTAGAAGACAGAGATAGAGTATATCCACGTGTCTCACTCAGCCTGCTCAGAAGGAACAGCAGAGGTAGAAGACAGAGACAGAGTATATCCACGTGTCTGATCTACACCTCACTCAGCCTCCTCAGAAGGAACAGCAGAGGTAGAAGACAGAGATAGAGTATATCCTCGTGTCTCACTCAGCCTGATCAGAAGGAACAGCCGAGCTAGAAGACAGAGATAGAGTATATCCACGTGTCTCACTCAGCCTGCTCAGAAGGAACAGCAGAGGTAGAAGACAGAGATAGAGTATATTCACGTGTCTCACTCAGCCTGCTCAGAAGGAAGAGCAGAGGTAGAAGACAGAGATACAGTATATCCACGTGTCTCACTCAGTCTGCTCAGAAAGAAGAGCATAGGTAGAAGACAGAGATAGAGTATATCCACGTGTCTCACTCAGCCTGCTCAGAAGGAACAGCAGAGGTAGAAGACAGGGATAGAATATATCCACGTGTCTGATCTACACCTCACTCAGCCTGCTCAGAAGGAACAGCAGAGGTATAAGACAGAGATAGAGTATATCCACGTGTCTCACTCAGCCTGCTCAGAAGGAACAGCAGAGGTAGAAGACAGAGATAGAGTATATCCAGGTGTCTGATCTACACCTCACTCAGCCTCCTCAGAAGGAACATCAGAGGTATAAGACAGAGATAGAGTATATCCACGTGTCTCACTCAGCCTGCTCAGAAGGAACAGCAGACGTAGAAGACAGAGATAGAGTGTATACACGTGTCTATTCTACACCTCACTCAGCCTGCTCAGACGGAACAGCATAGGTAGAAGACAGAGATAGAGTATATCCACGTGTCTATTCTACACCTCACTCAGCCTGCTCAGAAGGAACAGCAGAGGTATAAGACAGAGATAGAGTATATCCACGTGTCTCACTCAGCCTGCTCAGAAGGAACAGCAGAGGTAGAAGACAGAGACAGAGTATATCCACGTGTCTGATCTACACCTCACTCAGCCTCCTCAGAAGGAACAGCAGAGGTAGAAGACAGAGATAGAGTATATCCTCGTGTCTCACTCAGCCTGCTCAGAATGAACAGCAGAGGTAGAAGACAGAGATAGAGTATATCTACGTGTCTGATCTACACCTCACTCAGCCTGCTCAGAAGGAACAGCAGAGGTAAAATACAGAGATAGAGTATATCCACATGTCTCACTCAGCCTGCTCAGAAGGAACAGCAGAGGTACAAGACAGAGATAGAGTATATCCACGTGTCTGATCTACACCTCACTCAGCATGCTCAGAAGAAACAGCAGAGGTAGAAGACAGATATAGAGTATATCCACGTGTCTAACTCAGCCTGCTCAGAAGGAACAGCAGAGGTAGAAGACAGAGATAGAGTATATCCACGTGTCTCACTCAGCCTGCTCAGAAGGAACAGCAGAGGTAGAAGACAGAGACAGAGTATATCCACGTGTCTGATCTACACCTCACTCAGCCTCCTCAGAAGGAACAGCAGAGGTAGAAGACAGAGATAGAGTATATCCTCGTGTCTCACTCAGCCTGATCAGAAGGAACAGCCGAGCTAGAAGACAGAGATAGAGTATATCCACGTGTCTCACTCAGCCTGCTCAGAAGGAACAGCAGAGGTAGAAGACAGAGATAGAGTATATCCACGTGTCTCACTCAGCCTGCTCAGAAGGAACAGCAGAGGTAGAAGACAGAGATAGAGTATATCCACGTGTCTCACTCAGCCTGTTCAGAAGAAACAGCAGGGGTACACGACAGAGATAGAGTATATCCACGTGTCTGATCTACACCTCACTCAGCCTCCTCAGAAGGAACTGCAGAGGTAGAAGACAGAGATAGAGTATATCCACGTGTCTCACTCATCCTGCTCAGAAGGAACAGCAGAGGTAGAAGACAGAGATAGAGTATATCCACGTGTCTCACTCAGCCTGCTCAGAAGGAACAGCAGAGGTAGAAGACAGAGATAGAGTATATCCACGTGTCTGATCTACACCTTACTCAGCCTGTTCGGAAGTAACAGCAGAGGTAGAGGACAGAGATAGGGTATATCCACGTGTCTCACTCAGCCTGCTTAGAAGGAAGAGCATAGGTAGAAGACAGAGATAGAGTATATCCACGTGTCTCACTCAGCCTGCTCAGAAGGAACAGCAGAGGTAGAAGACAGAGATAGAATATATCCACGTGTCTGATCTACACCTCCCTCAGCCTGCTCAGAAGGAACAGCAGAGGTATAAGACAGAGATAGAGTATATCCACGTGTCTCACTCAGCCTGCTCAGAAGGAACAGCAGAGGTAGAAGACAGAGATAGAGTATATCCACGTGTCTCACTCAGCCTGCTCAGAATGAACAGCAGAGGTAGAAGACAGAGATAGAGTATATCTACGTGTCTGATCTACACCTCACTCAGCCTGCTCAGAAGGAACAGCAGAGGTAAAATACAGAGATAGAGTATATCCACGTGTCTCACTCAGCCTGCTCAGAAGGAACAGCAGAGGTACAAGACAGAGATAGAGTATATCCACGTGTCTGATCTACACCTCACTCAGCATGCTCAGAAGAAACAGCAGAGGTAGAAGACAGATATAGAGTATATCCACGTGTCTAACTCAGCCTGCTCAGAAGGAACAGCAGAGGTAGAAGACAGAGATAGAGTATATCCACGTGTCTCACTCAGCCTGCTCAGAAGGAACAGCAGAGGTAGAAGACAGAGACAGAGTATATCCACGTGTCTGATCTACACCTCCCTCAGCCTCCTCAGAAGGAACAGCAGAGGTAGAAGACAGAGATAGAGTATATCCTCGTGTCTCACTCAGCCTGCTCAGAATGAACAGCAGAGGTAGAAGACAGAGATAGAGTATATCTACGTGTCTGATCTACACCTCACTCAGCCTGCTCAGAAGGAACAGCAGAGGTAAAATACAGAGATAGAGTATATCCACGTGTCTCACTCAGCCTGCTCAGAAGGAACAGCAGAGGTACAAGACAGAGATAGAGTATATCCACGTGTCTGATCTACACCTCACTCAGCATGCTCAGAAGAAACAGCAGAGGTAGAAGACAGATATAGAGTATATCCACGTGTCTAACTCAGCCTGCTCAGAAGGAACAGCAGAGGTAGAAGACAGAGATAGAGTATATCCACGTGTCTCACTCAGCCTGCTCAGAAGGAACAGCAGAGGTAGAAGACAGAGACAGAGTATATCCACGTGTCTGATCTACACCTCACTCAGCCTCCTCAGAAGGAACAGCAGAGGTAGAAGACAGGGATAGAGTATATCCTCGTGTCTCACTCAGCCTGATCAGAAGGAACAGCCGAGCTAGAAGACAGAGATAGAGTATATCCACGTGTCTCACTCAGCCTGCTCAGAAGGAACAGCAGAGGTAGAAGACAGAGATAGAGTATATTCACGTGTCTCACTCAGCCTGCTCAGAAGGAACAGCAGAGGTAGAAGACAGAGATAGAGTATATCCACGTGTCTCACTCAGTCTGCTCAGAAAGAAGAGCATAGGTAGAAGACAGAGATAGAGTATATCCACGTGTCTCACTCAGCCTGCTCAGAAGGAACAGCAGAGGTAGAAGACAGGGATAGAATATATCCACGTGTCTGATCTACACCTCACTCAGCCTGCTCAGAAGGAACAGCAGAGGTATAACACAGAGATAGAGTATATCCACGTGTCTCACTCAGCCTGCTCAGAAGGAACAGCAGAGGTAGAAGACAGAGATAGAGTATATCCAGGTGTCTGATCTACACCTCACTCAGCCTCCTCAGAAGGAACATCAGAGGTGTAAGACAGAGATAGAGTATATCCACGTGTCTCACTCAGCCTGCTCAGAAGGAACAGCAGACGTAGAAGACAGAGATAGAGTGTATCCACGTGTCTATTCTACACCTCACTCAGCCTGCTCAGACGGAACAGCATAGGTAGAAGACAGAGATAGAGTATATCCACGTGTCTATTCTACACCTCACTCAGCCTGCTCAGAAGGAACAGCAGAGGTATAAGACAGAGATAGAGTATATCCACGTGTCTCACTCAGCCTGCTCAGAAGGAACAGCAGAGGTAGAAGACAGAGACAGAGTATATCCACGTGTCTGATCTACACCTCACTCAGCCTCCTCAGAAGGAACAGCAGAGGTAGAAGACAGAGATAGAGTATATCCACGTGTCTCACTCAGCCTGCTCAAAAGGAACAGCAGAGGTAGAAGACAGATATAGAGTATATCCACGTGTCTGATCTACACCTCACTCAGCCTGCTCAGAAGGAACATCAGAGGTAGAAGACAGAGATAGATTATATCCACGTGTCTCACTCAGCCTGCTCAGACGGAACAGCAGACGTAGAAGACAGAGATAGAGTATATCCACGTGTCTCACTCAGCCTGCTCAGAAGGAACAGCAGAGGTAGAAGACAGAGATAGAGTATATCCACGTGTCTCACTCAGCCTGCTCAGAAGGAACAGCAGAGGTAGAAGACAGAGATAGAGTATATCCACGTGTCTGATCTACACCTCACTCAGCCTGTTCGGAAGGAACAGCAGAGGTAGTGGACAGAGATAGAGTATATCCACGTGTCTCACTCAGCCTGCTCAGAAGGAACAGCAGAGGTAGAAGACAAAGACAGAGTATATCCACGTGTCTGATCTGCACCTCCATCAGCCTCCTCAGAAGGAACAGCAGAGGTACAAGAAAGAGATAGAATATATCCACGTGTCTGATCTACACCTCACTCAGCCTGCTCAGAAGGAACAGCAGAGGTATAAGACAGAGATAGAGTATATCCACGTGTCTCACTCAGCCTGCTCAGAAGGAACAGCAGAGGTAGAAGACAGAGATAGAGTATATCCACGCGTCTCACTCAGCCTGCTCAGAATGAACAGCAGAGGTAGAAGACAGAGATAGAGTATATCTACGTGTCTGATCTACACCTCACTCAGCCTGCTCAGAAAGAACAGCAGAGGTACAATACAGAGATAGAGTATATCCACGTGTCTGATCTACACCTCACTCAGCATGCTCAGAAGAAACAGCAGAGGTAGAAGACAGATATAGAGTATATCCACGTGTCTAACTCAGCCTGCTCAGAAGGAACAGCAGAGGTAGAAGACAGAGATAGAGTATATCCACGTGTCTCACTCAGCCTGCTCAGAAGGAACAGCAGAGGTAGAAGACAGAGACAGAGTATATCCACGTCTCTGATCTACACCTCACTCAGCCTCCTCAGAAGGAACAGCAGAGGTAGAAGACAGAGATAGAGTATATCCTCGTGTCTCACTCAGCCTGCTCAGAATGAACAGCAGAGGTAGAAGACAGAGATAGAGTATATCCACGTGTCTATTCTACACCTCACTCAGCCTGCTCAGAAGGAACAGCAGAGGGATAAGACAGAGATAGAGTATATCCACGTGTCTCACTCAGCCTGCTCAGAAGGAACAGCAGAGGTAGAAGACAGAGACAGAGTATATCCACGTGTCTGATCTACACCTCACTCAGCCTCCTCAGAAGGAACAGCAGAGGTAGAAGACAGAGATAGAGTATATCCACGTGTCTCACTCAGCCTGCTCAAAAGGAACAGCAGAGGTAGAAGACAGATATAGAGTATATCCACGTGTCTGATCTACACCTCACTCAGCCTGCTCAGAAGGAACATCAGAGGTAGAAGACAGAGATAGAGTATATCCACGTGTCTCACTCAGCCTGCTCAGACGGAACAGCAGACGTAGAAGACAGAGATAGAGTATATCCACGTGTCTCACTCAGCCTGCTCAGAAGGAACAGCAGAGGTAGAAGACAGAGATAGAGTATATCCACGTGTCTCACTCAGCCTGCTCAGAAGGAACAGCAGAGGTAGAAGACAGAGATAGAGTATATCCACGTGTCTGATCTACACCTCACTCAGCCTGTTCGGAAGGAACAGCAGAGGTAGTGGACAGAGATAGAGTATATCCACGTGTCTCACTCAGCCTGCTCAGAAGGAACAGCAGAGGTAGAAGACAAAGACAGAGTATATCCACGTGTCTGATCTGCACCTCCATCAGCCTCCTCAGAAGGAACAGCAGAGGTACAAGAAAGAGATAGAATATATCCACGTGTCTGATCTACACCTCACTCAGCCTGCTCAGAAGGAACAGCAGAGGTATAAGACAGAGATAGAGTATATCCACGTGTCTCACTCAGCCTGCTCAGAAGGAACAGCAGAGGTAGAAGACAGAGATAGAGTATATCCACGTGTCTCACTCAGCCTGCTCAGAAGGAACAGCAGAGGTAGAAGACAGAGACAGAGTATATCCACGTCTCTGATCTACACCTCACTCAGCCTCCTCAGAAGGAACAGCAGAGGTAGAAGACAGAGATAGAGTATATCCTCGTGTCTCACTCAGCCTGCTCAGAATGAACAGCAGAGGTAGAAGACAGAGATAGAGTATATCTACGTGTCTGATCTACACCTCACTCAGCCTGCTCAGAAGTAACAGCAGAGGTAAAATACAGAGATAGAGTATATCCACATGTCTCACTCAGCCTGCTCAGAAGGAACAGCAGAGGTACAAGACAGAGATAGAGTATATCCACGTGTCTGATCTACACCTCACTCAGCATGCTCAGAAGAAACAGCAGAGGTAGAAGACAGATATAGAGTATATCCACGTGTCTAACTCAGCCTGCTCAGAAGGAACAGCAGAGGTAGAAGACAGAGATAGAGTATATCCACGTGTCTCACTCAGCCTGCTCAGAAGGAACAGCAGAGGTAGAAGACAGAGACAGAGTATATCCACGTGTCTGATCTACACCTCACTCAGCCTCCTCAGAAGGAACAGCAGAGGTAGAAGACAGAGATAGAGTATATCCTCGTGTCTCACTCAGCCTGATCAGAAGGAACAGCCGAGCTAGAAGACAGAGATAGAGTATATCCACGTGTCTCACTCAGCCTGCTCAGAAGGAACAGCAGAGGTAGAAGACAGAGATAGAGTATATTCACGTGTCTCACTCAGCCTGCTCAGAAGGAACAGCAGAAGTAGAAGACAGAGATAGAGTATATCCACGTGTCTCACTCAGTCTGCTCAGAAAGAAGAGCATAGGTAGAAGACAGAGATAGAGTATATCCACGTGTCTCACTCAGCCTGCTCAGAAGGAACAGCAGAGGTAGAAGACAGGGATAGAATATATCCACGTGTCTGATCTACACCTCACTCAGCCTGCTCAGAAGGAACAGCAGAGGTAGAAGACAGAGATAGAGTATATCCACGTGTCTCACTCAGCCTGCTCAGAAGGAACAGCAGAGGTAGAAGACAGAGATAGAGTATATCCAGGTGTCTGATCTACACCTCACTCAGCCTCCTCAGAAGGAACATCAGAGGTATAAGACAGAGATAGAGTATATCCACGTGTCTCACTCAGCCTGCTCAGAAGGAACAGCAGACGTAGAAGACAGAAATAGAGTGTATCCACGTGTCTATTCTACACCTCACTCAGCCTGCTCAGACGGAACAGCATAGGTAGAAGACAGAGATAGAGTATATCCACGTGTCTATTCTACACCTCACTCAGCCTGCTCAGAAGGAACAGCAGAGGTATAAGACAGAGATAGAGTATATCCACGTGTCTCACTCAGCCTGCTCAGAAGGAACAGCAGAGGTAGAAGACAGAGACAGAGTATATCCACGTGTCTGATCTACACCTCACTCAGCCTCCTCAGAAGGAACAGCAGAGGTAGAAGACAGAGATAGAGTATATCCACGTGTCTCACTCAGCCTGCTCAAAAGGAACAGCAGAGGTAGAAGACAGATATAGAGTATATCCACGTGTCTGATCTACACCTCACTCAGCCTGCTCAGAAGGAACATCAGAGGTAGAAGACAGAGATAGAGTATATCCACGTGTCTCACTCAGCCTGCTCAGAAGGAACAGCAGACGTAGAAGACAGAGATAGAGTATATCCACGTGTCTCAATCAGCCTGCTCAGAAGGAACAGCAGAGGTAGAAGACAGAGATAGAGTATATCCACGTGTCTCACTCAGCCTGCTCAGAAGGAACAGCAGAGGTAGAAGACAGAGATAGAGTATATCCACGTGTCTGATCTACACCTCACTCAACCTGTTCGGAAGGAACAGCAGAGGTAGTGGACAGAGATAGAGTATATCCACGTGTCTCACTCAGCATGCTCAGAAGGAACAGCAGAGGTAGAAGACAGAGACAGAGTATATCCACGTGTCTGATCTGCACCTCCCTCAGCCTCCTCAGAAGGAACAGCAGAGGTACAAGAAAGAGATAGAGTATATCCACGTGTCTGATCTACACCTCACTCAGCCTCCTCAGAAGGAACAGCAGAAGTAGAAGACAGAGATAGAGTATATCCACGTGTCTCACTCAGCCTGCTCAGAAGGAACAGCAGAGGTAGAAGACAGAGATAGAGTATATCCACGTGTCTTACTCAGCCTGCTCAGAAGGAACAGCAGTGGTAGAAGACAGAGATAGAGTATATCCAGGTGTCTCACTCAGCCTGCTCAGAAGGAACAGCAGAGGTAGAAGACAGAGATAGAGTATATCCACGTGTCTGATCAACACCTCACTCAGCCTGTTCCGAAGGAACAGCAGAGGTACAAGAAAGAGATAGAGTATATCCACGTGTCTGATCTACACCTCACTCAGCCTCCTCAGAAGGAACAGCGGAGATAGAAGACAGAGATAGAGTATATCCACGTGTCTCACTCAGCCTGCTCTGAAGGAAGAGCATAGGTAGAAGACAGAGATAGAGTATATCCACGTGTCTCACTCAGCCTGCTCAGAAGGAACAGCAGAGGTAGAAGACAGGGATAGAATATATCCACGTGTCTGATCTACACCTCACTCAGCCTGCTCAGAAGGAACAGCAGAGGTATAAGACAGATATAGAGTATATCCACGTGTCTCACTCAGCCTGCTCAGAAGGAACAGCAGAGGTAGAAGACAGATATAGAGTATATCCACGTGTCTGATCTACACCTCACTCAGCCTCCTCAGAAGGAACATCAGAGGTATAAGACAGAGATAGAGTATATCCACGTGTCTCACTCAGCCTGTTCAGAAGGAACAGCAGACGTAGAAGACAGATATAGAGTATATCCACGTGTCTGATCTACACCTCACTCAGCCTGCTCAGAAGGAACATCAGATGTAGAAGACAGAGATAGAGTATATCCACGTGTCTCACTCAGCCTGCTCAGAAGGAACAGCAGACGTAGAAGACAGAGATAGAGTATATCCACGTGTCTCACTCAGCCTGCTCAGAAGGAACTGCAGAGGTAGAAGACAGAGACAGAGTATATCCACGTGTCTGATCTACACCTCAATCAGCCTGCTCAGAAAGAACAGCAGAGGTAGAAGACAGAGATAGAGTATATCCACGTGTCTCACTCAGCCTGTTCAGAAGGAACAGCAGGGGTACACGACAGAGATAGAGTATATCCACGTGTCTGATCTACACCTCACTCAGCCTCCTCAGAAGGAACAGCAGAGGTAGAGGACAGAGATAGAGAATATCCACGTGTCTCACTCAGCCTGCTCAGAAGGAACTGCAGAGGTAGAAGACAGAGATAGAGTATATCCACGTGTCTCACTCAGCCTGCTCAGAAGGAACAGCAGAGGTAGAAGACAGAGATAGAGTATATCCACGTGTCTCACTCAGCCTGCTCAGAAGGAACAGCAGAGGTAGAAGACAGAGATAGAGTATATCCACGTGTCTGATCTACACCTCACTCAGCCTCCTCAGAAGGAACAGCAGAGGTAGAAGACAGAGATAGAGTATATCCTCGTGTCTCACTCAGCCTGATCAGAAGGAACAGCCGAGCTAGAAGACAGAGATAGAGTATATCCACGTGTCTCACTCAGCCTGCTCAGAAGGAACAGCAGAGGTAGAAGACAGAGATAGAGTATATTCACGTGTCTCACTCAGCCTGCTCAGAAGGAACAGCAGAAGTAGAAGACAGAGATAGAGTATATCCACGTGTCTCACTCAGTCTGCTCAGAAAGAAGAGCATAGGTAGAAGACAGAGATAGAGTATATCCACGTGTCTCACTCAGCCTGCTCAGAAGGAACAGCAGAGGTAGAAGACAGGGATAGAATATATCCACGTGTCTGATCTACACCTCACTCAGCCTGCTCAGAAGGAACAGCAGAGGTATAAGACAGAGATAGAGTATATCCACGTGTCTCACTCAGCCTGCTCAGAAGGAACAGCAGAGGTAGAAGACAGAGATAGAGTATATCCAGGTGTCTGATCTGCACCTCCATCAGCCTCCTCAGAAGGAACAGCAGAGGTACAAGAAAGAGATAGAATATATCCACGTGTCTGATCTACACCTCACTCAGCCTGCTCAGAAGGAACAGCAGAGGTATAAGACAGAGATAGAGTATATCCACGTGTCTCACTCAGCCTGCTCAGAAGGAACAGCAGAGGTAGAAGACAGAGATAGAGTATATCCACGCGTCTCACTCAGCCTGCTCAGAATGAACAGCAGAGGTAGAAGACAGAGATAGAGTATATCTACGTGTCTGATCTACACCTCACTCAGCCTGCTCAGAAAGAACAGCAGAGGTACAATACAGAGATAGAGTATATCCACGTGTCTGATCTACACCTCACTCAGCATGCTCAGAAGAAACAGCAGAGGTAGAAGACAGATATAGAGTATATCCACGTGTCTAACTCAGCCTGCTCAGAAGGAACAGCAGAGGTAGAAGACAGAGATAGAGTATATCCACGTGTCTCACTCAGCCTGCTCAGAAGGAACAGCAGAGGTAGAAGACAGAGACAGAGTATATCCACGTCTCTGATCTACACCTCACTCAGCCTCCTCAGAAGGAACAGCAGAGGTAGAAGACAGAGATAGAGTATATCCTCGTGTCTCACTCAGCCTGCTCAGAATGAACAGCAGAGGTAGAAGACAGAGATAGAGTATATCCACGTGTCTATTCTACACCTCACTCAGCCTGCTCAGAAGGAACAGCAGAGGGATAAGACAGAGATAGAGTATATCCACGTGTCTCACTCAGCCTGCTCAGAAGGAACAGCAGAGGTAGAAGACAGAGACAGAGTATATCCACGTGTCTGATCTACACCTCACTCAGCCTCCTCAGAAGGAACAGCAGAGGTAGAAGACAGAGATAGAGTATATCCACGTGTCTCACTCAGCCTGCTCAAAAGGAACAGCAGAGGTAGAAGACAGATATAGAGTATATCCACGTGTCTGATCTACACCTCACTCAGCCTGCTCAGAAGGAACATCAGAGGTAGAAGACAGAGATAGAGTATATCCACGTGTCTCACTCAGCCTGCTCAGACGGAACAGCAGACGTAGAAGACAGAGATAGAGTATATCCACGTGTCTCACTCAGCCTGCTCAGAAGGAACAGCAGAGGTAGAAGACAGAGATAGAGTATATCCACGTGTCTCACTCAGCCTGCTCAGAAGGAACAGCAGAGGTAGAAGACAGAGATAGAGTATATCCACGTGTCTGATCTACACCTCACTCAGCCTGTTCGGAAGGAACAGCAGAGGTAGTGGACAGAGATAGAGTATATCCACGTGTCTCACTCAGCCTGCTCAGAAGGAACAGCAGAGGTAGAAGACAAAGACAGAGTATATCCACGTGTCTGATCTGCACCTCCATCAGCCTCCTCAGAAGGAACAGCAGAGGTACAAGAAAGAGATAGAATATATCCACGTGTCTGATCTACACCTCACTCAGCCTGCTCAGAAGGAACAGCAGAGGTATAAGACAGAGATAGAGTATATCCACGTGTCTCACTCAGCCTGCTCAGAAGGAACAGCAGAGGTAGAAGACAGAGATAGAGTATATCCACGTGTCTCACTCAGCCTGCTCAGAAGGAACAGCAGAGGTAGAAGACAGAGACAGAGTATATCCACGTCTCTGATCTACACCTCACTCAGCCTCCTCAGAAGGAACAGCAGAGGTAGAAGACAGAGATAGAGTATATCCTCGTGTCTCACTCAGCCTGCTCAGAATGAACAGCAGAGGTAGAAGACAGAGATAGAGTATATCTACGTGTCTGATCTACACCTCACTCAGCCTGCTCAGAAGTAACAGCAGAGGTAAAATACAGAGATAGAGTATATCCACATGTCTCACTCAGCCTGCTCAGAAGGAACAGCAGAGGTACAAGACAGAGATAGAGTATATCCACGTGTCTGATCTACACCTCACTCAGCATGCTCAGAAGAAACAGCAGAGGTAGAAGACAGATATAGAGTATATCCACGTGTCTAACTCAGCCTGCTCAGAAGGAACAGCAGAGGTAGAAGACAGAGATAGAGTATATCCACGTGTCTCACTCAGCCTGCTCAGAAGGAACAGCAGAGGTAGAAGACAGAGACAGAGTATATCCACGTGTCTGATCTACACCTCACTCAGCCTCCTCAGAAGGAACAGCAGAGGTAGAAGACAGAGATAGAGTATATCCTCGTGTCTCACTCAGCCTGATCAGAAGGAACAGCCGAGCTAGAAGACAGAGATAGAGTATATCCACGTGTCTCACTCAGCCTGCTCAGAAGGAACAGCAGAGGTAGAAGACAGAGATAGAGTATATTCACGTGTCTCACTCAGCCTGCTCAGAAGGAACAGCAGAGGTAGAAGACAGAGATAGAGTATATCCACGCGTCTCACTCAGCCTGCTCAGAATGAACAGCAGAGGTAGAAGACAGAGATAGAGTATATCTACGTGTCTGATCTACACCTCACTCAGCCTGCTCAGAAAGAACAGCAGAGGTACAATACAGAGATAGAGTATATCCACGTGTCTGATCTACACCTCACTCAGCATGCTCAGAAGAAACAGCAGAGGTAGAAGACAGATATAGAGTATATCCACGTGTCTAACTCAGCCTGCTCAGAAGGAACAGCAGAGGTAGAAGACAGAGATAGAGTATATCCACGTGTCTCACTCAGCCTGCTCAGAAGGAACAGCAGAGGTAGAAGACAGAGACAGAGTATATCCACGTCTCTGATCTACACCTCACTCAGCCTCCTCAGAAGGAACAGCAGAGGTAGAAGACAGAGATAGAGTATATCCTCGTGTCTCACTCAGCCTGCTCAGAATGAACAGCAGAGGTAGAAGACAGAGATAGAGTATATCCACGTGTCTATTCTACACCTCACTCAGCCTGCTCAGAAGGAACAGCAGAGGGATAAGACAGAGATAGAGTATATCCACGTGTCTCACTCAGCCTGCTCAGAAGGAACAGCAGAGGTAGAAGACAGAGACAGAGTATATCCACGTGTCTGATCTACACCTCACTCAGCCTCCTCAGAAGGAACAGCAGAGGTAGAAGACAGAGATAGAGTATATCCACGTGTCTCACTCAGCCTGCTCAAAAGGAACAGCAGAGGTAGAAGACAGATATAGAGTATATCCACGTGTCTGATCTACACCTCACTCAGCCTGCTCAGAAGGAACATCAGAGGTAGAAGACAGAGATAGAGTATATCCACGTGTCTCACTCAGCCTGCTCAGACGGAACAGCAGACGTAGAAGACAGAGATAGAGTATATCCACGTGTCTCACTCAGCCTGCTCAGAAGGAACAGCAGAGGTAGAAGACAGAGATAGAGTATATCCACGTGTCTCACTCAGCCTGCTCAGAAGGAACAGCAGAGGTAGAAGACAGAGATAGAGTATATCCACGTGTCTGATCTACACCTCACTCAGCCTGTTCGGAA
Source organism: Crossaster papposus (assembly GCA_037893245.1). Classification (NCBI taxonomy): domain Eukaryota; kingdom Metazoa; phylum Echinodermata; class Asteroidea; order Velatida; family Solasteridae; genus Crossaster; species Crossaster papposus. Next base: position 172,112 of record JBAIAA010001051.1, on the reverse strand, counting down.
GGAACAGCAGAGGTAGTGGACAGAGATAGAGTATATCCACGTGTCTCACTCAGCCTGCTCAGAAGGAACAGCAGAGGTAGAAGACAAAGACAGAGTATATCCACGTGTCTGATCTGCACCTCCATCAGCCTCCTCAGAAGGAACAGCAGAGGTACAAGAAAGAGATAGAATATATCCACGTGTCTGATCTACACCTCACTCAGCCTGCTCAGAAGGAACAGCAGAGGTATAAGACAGAGATAGAGTATATCCACGTGTCTCACTCAGCCTGCTCAGAAGGAACAGCAGAGGTAGAAGACAGAGATAGAGTATATCCACGTGTCTCACTCAGCCTGCTCAGAAGGAACAGCAGAGGTAGAAGACAGAGACAGAGTATATCCACGTCTCTGATCTACACCTCACTCAGCCTCCTCAGAAGGAACAGCAGAGGTAGAAGACAGAGATAGAGTATATCCTCGTGTCTCACTCAGCCTGCTCAGAATGAACAGCAGAGGTAGAAGACAGAGATAGAGTATATCTACGTGTCTGATCTACACCTCACTCAGCCTGCTCAGAAGTAACAGCAGAGGTAAAATACAGAGATAGAGTATATCCACATGTCTCACTCAGCCTGCTCAGAAGGAACAGCAGAGGTACAAGACAGAGATAGAGTATATCCACGTGTCTGATCTACACCTCACTCAGCATGCTCAGAAGAAACAGCAGAGGTAGAAGACAGATATAGAGTATATCCACGTGTCTAACTCAGCCTGCTCAGAAGGAACAGCAGAGGTAGAAGACAGAGATAGAGTATATCCACGTGTCTCACTCAGCCTGCTCAGAAGGAACAGCAGAGGTAGAAGACAGAGACAGAGTATATCCACGTGTCTGATCTACACCTCACTCAGCCTCCTCAGAAGGAACAGCAGAGGTAGAAGACAGAGATAGAGTATATCCTCGTGTCTCACTCAGCCTGATCAGAAGGAACAGCCGAGCTAGAAGACAGAGATAGAGTATATCCACGTGTCTCACTCAGCCTGCTCAGAAGGAACAGCAGAGGTAGAAGACAGAGATAGAGTATATTCACGTGTCTCACTCAGCCTGCTCAGAAGGAACAGCAGAAGTAGAAGACAGAGATAGAGTATATCCACGTGTCTCACTCAGTCTGCTCAGAAAGAAGAGCATAGGTAGAAGACAGAGATAGAGTATATCCACGTGTCTCACTCAGCCTGCTCAGAAGGAACAGCAGAGGTAGAAGACAGGGATAGAATATATCCACGTGTCTGATCTACACCTCACTCAGCCTGCTCAGAAGGAACAGCAGAGGTAGAAGACAGAGATAGAGTATATCCACGTGTCTCACTCAGCCTGCTCAGAAGGAACAGCAGAGGTAGAAGACAGAGATAGAGTATATCCAGGTGTCTGATCTACACCTCACTCAGCCTCCTCAGAAGGAACATCAGAGGTATAAGACAGAGATAGAGTATATCCACGTGTCTCACTCAGCCTGCTCAGAAGGAACAGCAGACGTAGAAGACAGAAATAGAGTGTATCCACGTGTCTATTCTACACCTCACTCAGCCTGCTCAGACGGAACAGCATAGGTAGAAGACAGAGATAGAGTATATCCACGTGTCTATTCTACACCTCACTCAGCCTGCTCAGAAGGAACAGCAGAGGTATAAGACAGAGATAGAGTATATCCACGTGTCTCACTCAGCCTGCTCAGAAGGAACAGCAGAGGTAGAAGACAGAGACAGAGTATATCCACGTGTCTGATCTACACCTCACTCAGCCTCCTCAGAAGGAACAGCAGAGGTAGAAGACAGAGATAGAGTATATCCACGTGTCTCACTCAGCCTGCTCAAAAGGAACAGCAGAGGTAGAAGACAGATATAGAGTATATCCACGTGTCTGATCTACACCTCACTCAGCCTGCTCAGAAGGAACATCAGAGGTAGAAGACAGAGATAGAGTATATCCACGTGTCTCACTCAGCCTGCTCAGAAGGAACAGCAGACGTAGAAGACAGAGATAGAGTATATCCACGTGTCTCAATCAGCCTGCTCAGAAGGAACAGCAGAGGTAGAAGACAGAGATAGAGTATATCCACGTGTCTCACTCAGCCTGCTCAGAAGGAACAGCAGAGGTAGAAGACAGAGATAGAGTATATCCACGTGTCTGATCTACACCTCACTCAACCTGTTCGGAAGGAACAGCAGAGGTAGTGGACAGAGATAGAGTATATCCACGTGTCTCACTCAGCATGCTCAGAAGGAACAGCAGAGGTAGAAGACAGAGACAGAGTATATCCACGTGTCTGATCTGCACCTCCCTCAGCCTCCTCAGAAGGAACAGCAGAGGTACAAGAAAGAGATAGAGTATATCCACGTGTCTGATCTACACCTCACTCAGCCTCCTCAGAAGGAACAGCAGAAGTAGAAGACAGAGATAGAGTATATCCACGTGTCTCACTCAGCCTGCTCAGAAGGAACAGCAGAGGTAGAAGACAGAGATAGAGTATATCCACGTGTCTTACTCAGCCTGCTCAGAAGGAACAGCAGTGGTAGAAGACAGAGATAGAGTATATCCAGGTGTCTCACTCAGCCTGCTCAGAAGGAACAGCAGAGGTAGAAGACAGAGATAGAGTATATCCACGTGTCTGATCAACACCTCACTCAGCCTGTTCCGAAGGAACAGCAGAGGTACAAGAAAGAGATAGAGTATATCCACGTGTCTGATCTACACCTCACTCAGCCTCCTCAGAAGGAACAGCGGAGATAGAAGACAGAGATAGAGTATATCCACGTGTCTCACTCAGCCTGCTCTGAAGGAAGAGCATAGGTAGAAGACAGAGATAGAGTATATCCACGTGTCTCACTCAGCCTGCTCAGAAGGAACAGCAGAGGTAGAAGACAGGGATAGAATATATCCACGTGTCTGATCTACACCTCACTCAGCCTGCTCAGAAGGAACAGCAGAGGTATAAGACAGATATAGAGTATATCCACGTGTCTCACTCAGCCTGCTCAGAAGGAACAGCAGAGGTAGAAGACAGATATAGAGTATATCCACGTGTCTGATCTACACCTCACTCAGCCTCCTCAGAAGGAACATCAGAGGTATAAGACAGAGATAGAGTATATCCACGTGTCTCACTCAGCCTGTTCAGAAGGAACAGCAGACGTAGAAGACAGATATAGAGTATATCCACGTGTCTGATCTACACCTCACTCAGCCTGCTCAGAAGGAACATCAGATGTAGAAGACAGAGATAGAGTATATCCACGTGTCTCACTCAGCCTGCTCAGAAGGAACAGCAGACGTAGAAGACAGAGATAGAGTATATCCACGTGTCTCACTCAGCCTGCTCAGAAGGAACTGCAGAGGTAGAAGACAGAGACAGAGTATATCCACGTGTCTGATCTACACCTCAATCAGCCTGCTCAGAAAGAACAGCAGAGGTAGAAGACAGAGATAGAGTATATCCACGTGTCTCACTCAGCCTGTTCAGAAGGAACAGCAGGGGTACACGACAGAGATAGAGTATATCCACGTGTCTGATCTACACCTCACTCAGCCTCCTCAGAAGGAACAGCAGAGGTAGAGGACAGAGATAGAGAATATCCACGTGTCTCACTCAGCCTGCTCAGAAGGAACTGCAGAGGTAGAAGACAGAGATAGAGTATATCCACGTGTCTCACTCAGCCTGCTCAGAAGGAACAGCAGAGGTAGAAGACAGAGATAGAGTATATCCACGTGTCTCACTCAGCCTGCTCAGAAGGAACAGCAGAGGTAGAAGACAGAGATAGAGTATATCCACGTGTCTGATCTACACCTCACTCAGCCTCCTCAGAAGGAACAGCAGAGGTAGAAGACAGAGATAGAGTATATCCTCGTGTCTCACTCAGCCTGATCAGAAGGAACAGCCGAGCTAGAAGACAGAGATAGAGTATATCCACGTGTCTCACTCAGCCTGCTCAGAAGGAACAGCAGAGGTAGAAGACAGAGATAGAGTATATTCACGTGTCTCACTCAGCCTGCTCAGAAGGAACAGCAGAAGTAGAAGACAGAGATAGAGTATATCCACGTGTCTCACTCAGTCTGCTCAGAAAGAAGAGCATAGGTAGAAGACAGAGATAGAGTATATCCACGTGTCTCACTCAGCCTGCTCAGAAGGAACAGCAGAGGTAGAAGACAGGGATAGAATATATCCACGTGTCTGATCTACACCTCACTCAGCCTGCTCAGAAGGAACAGCAGAGGTATAAGACAGAGATAGAGTATATCCACGTGTCTCACTCAGCCTGCTCAGAAGGAACAGCAGAGGTAGAAGACAGAGATAGAGTATATCCAGGTGTCTGATCTACACCTCACTCAGCCTCCTCAGAAGGAACATCAGAGGTATAAGACAGAGATAGAGTATATCCACGTGTCTCACTCAGCCTGCTCAGAAGGAACAGCAGACGTAGAAGACAGAGATAGAGTGTATCCACGTGTCTATTCTACACCTCACTCAGCCTGCTCAGACGGAACAGCATAGGTAGAAGACAGAGATAGAGTATATCCACGTGTCTATTCTACACCTCACTCAGCCTGCTCAGAAGGAACAGCAGAGGTATAAGACAGAGATAGAGTATATCCACGTGTCTCACTCAGCCTGCTCAGAAGGAACAGCAGAGGTAGAAGACAGAGACAGAGTATATCCACGTGTCTGATCTACACCTCACTCAGCCTCCTCAGAAGGAACAGCAGAGATAGAAGACAGAGATAGAGTATATCCACGTGTCTCACTCAGCCTGCTCAAAAGGAACAGCAGAGGTAGAAGACAGATATAGAGTATATCCACGTGTCTGATCTACACCTCACTCAGCCTGCTCAGAAGGAACATCAGAGGTAGAAGACAGAGATAGAGTATATCCACGTGTCTCACTCAGCCTGCTCAGAAGGAACAGCAGACGTAGAAGACAGAGATAGAGTATATCCACGTGTCTCACTCAGCCTGCTCAGAAGGAACAGCAGAGGTAGAAGACAGAGATAGAGTATATCCACGTGTCTCACTCAGCCTGCTCAGAAGGAACAGCAGAGGTAGAAGACAGAGATAGAGTATATCCACGTGTCTGATCTACACCTCACTCAACCTGTTCGGAAGGAACAGCAGAGGTAGTGGACAGAGATAGAGTATATCCACGTGTCTCACTCAGCATGCTCAGAAGGAACAGCAGAGGTAGAAGACAGAGACAGAGTATATCCACGTGTCTGATCTGCACCTCCCTCAGCCTCCTCAGAAGGAACAGCAGAGGTACAAGAAAGAGATAGAGTATATCCACGTGTCTGATCTACACCTCACTCAGCCTCCTCAGAAGGAACAGCAGAAGTAGAAGACAGAGATAGAGTATATCCACGTGTCTCACTCAGCCTGCTCAGAAGGAACAGCAGAGGTAGAAGACAGAGATAGAGTATATCCACGTGTCTCACTCAGCCTGCTCAGAAGGAACAGCAGAGGTAGAAGACAGAGATAGAGTATATCCAGGTGTCTCACTCAGCCTGCTCAGAAGGAACAGCAGAGGTAGAAGACAGAGATAGAGTATATCCACGTGTCTGATCAACACCTCACTCAGCCTGTTCCGAAGGAACAGCGGAGATAGAAGACAGAGATAGAGTATATCCACGTGTCTCACTCAGCCTGCTCTGAAGGAAGAGCATAGGTAGAAGACAGAGATAGAGTATATCCACGTGTCTCACTCAGCCTGCTCAGAAGGAACAGCAGAGGTAGAAGACAGGGATAGAATATATCCACGTGTCTGATCTACACCTCACTCAGCCTGCTCAGAAGGAACAGCAGAGGTATAAGACAGATATAGAGTATATCCACGTGTCTCACTCAGCCTGCTCAGAAGAAACAGCAGAGGTAGAAGACAGAGATAGAGTATATCCACGTGTCTGATCTACACCTCACTCAGCCTCCTCAGAAGGAACATCAGAGGTATAAGACAGCGATAGAGTATATCCACGTGTCTCACTCAGCCTGTTCAGAAGGAACAGCAGACGTAGAAGACAGATATAGAGTATATCCACGTGTCTGATCTACACCTCACTCAGCCTGCTCAGAAGGAACATCAGATGTAGAAGACAGAGATAGAGTATATCCACGTGTCTCACTCAGCCTGCTCAGAAGGAACAGCAGACGTAGAAGACAGAGATAGAGTATATCCACGTGTCTCACTCAGCCTGCTCAGAAGGAACTGCAGAGGTAGAAGACAGAGACAGAGTATATCCACGTGTCTGATCTACACCTCAATCAGCCTGCTCAGAAAGAACAGCAGAGGTAGAAGACAGAGATAGAGTATATCCACGTGTCTCACTCAGCCTGTTCAGAAGGAACAGCAGGGGTACACGACAGAGATAGAGTATATCCACGTGTCTGATCTACACCTCACTCAGCCTCCTCAGAAGGAACAGCAGAGGTAGAGGACAGAGATAGAGAATATCCACGTGTCTCACTCAGCCTGCTCAGAAGGAACTGCAGAGGTAGAAGACAGAGATAGAGTATATCCACGTGTCTCACTCAGCCTGCTCAGAAGGAACAGCAGAGGTAGAAGACAGAGATAGAGTATATCCACGTGTCTCACTCAGCCTGCTCAGAAGGAACAGCAGAGGTAGAAGACAGAGATAGAGTATATCCACGTGTCTGATCTACACCTCACTCAGCCTGTTCGGAAGGAACAGCAGAGGTAGAGGACAGAGATAGAGTATATCCACGTGTCTCACTCAGCCTGCTCAGAAGGAACAACAGAGGTATAAGACAGAGATAGAGTATATCCACGTGTCTCACTCAGCCTGCTCAGAAGGAACAGCAGAGGTAGAAGACAGAGATAGAGTATATCCACGTGTCTCACTCAGCCTGCTCAGAAGGAACAGCAGAGGTAGAAGACAGAGATAGAGTATATCTACGTGTCTGATCTACACCTCACTCAGCCTGCTCAGAAGGAACAGCAGAGGTAAAAGAAAGAGATAGAGTATATCCACGTGTCTCACTCAGCCTGCTCAGAAGGAACAGCAGAGGTAGAGGACAGAGATAGAGTATATCCACGTATCTCACTCAGCCTGCTCAGAAGGAAGAGCATAGGTAGAAGACAGAGATAGAGTATATCCACGTGTCTCACTCAGCCTGCTCAGAAGGAACAGCAGAGGTAGAAGACAGAGATAGAATATATCCACGTGTCTGATCTACACCTCGCTCAGCCTGCTCAGAAGGAACAGCAGAGGTATAAGACAGAGATAGAGTATATCCACGTGTCTCACTCAGCCTGCTCAGAAGGAACAGCAGAGGTAGAAGACAGAGATAGAGTATATCCACGTTTCTCACTCAGCCTGCTCAGAATGAACAGCAGACGTAGAAAACAGATATAGAGTATATCCACGTGTCTGATCTACACCTCACTCAGCCTGCTCAGAAGGAACATCAGATGTAGAAGACAGAGATAGAGTATATCCACGTGTCTCACTCAGCCTGCTCAGAAGGAACAGCAGACGTAGAAGACAGAGATAGAGTATATCCACGTGTCTCACTCAGCCTGCTCAGAAGGAACTGCAGAGGTAGAAGACAGAGACAGAGTATATCCACGTGTCTGATCTACACCTCAATCAGCCTGCTCAGAAAGAACAGCAGAGGTAGAAGACAGAGATAGAGTATATCCACGTGTCTCACTCAGCCTGTTCAGAAGGAACAGCAGGGGTACACGACAGAGATAGAGTATATCCACGTGTCTGATCTACACCTCACTCAGCCTCCTCAGAAGGAACAGCAGAGGTAGAGGACAGAGATAGAGAATATCCACGTGTCTCACTCAGCCTGCTCAGAAGGAACTGCAGAGGTAGAAGACAGAGATAGAGTATATCCACGTGTCTCACTCAGCCTGCTCAGAAGGAACAGCAGAGGTAGAAGACAGAGATAGAGTATATCCACGTGTCTCACTCAGCCTGCTCAGAAGGAACAGCAGAGGTAGAAGACAGAGATAGAGTATATCCACGTGTCTGATCTACACCTCACTCAGCCTGTTCGGAAGGAACAGCAGAGGTAGAGGACAGAGATAGAGTATATCCACGTGTCTCACTCAGCCTGCTCAGAAGGAACAACAGAGGTATAAGACAGAGATAGAGTATATCCACGTGTCTCACTCAGCCTGCTCAGAAGGAACAGCAGAGGTAGAAGACAGAGATAGAGTATATCCACGTGTCTCACTCAGCCTGCTCAGAAGGAACAGCAGAGGTAGAAGACAGAGATAGAGTATATCTACGTGTCTGATCTACACCTCACTCAGCCTGCTCAGAAGGAACAGCAGAGGTAAAAGAAAGAGATAGAGTATATCCACGTGTCTCACTCAGCCTGCTCAGAAGGAACAGCAGAGGTAGAGGACAGAGATAGAGTATATCCACGTATCTCACTCAGCCTGCTCAGAAGGAAGAGCATAGGTAGAAGACAGAGATAGAGTATATCCACGTGTCTCACTCAGCCTGCTCAGAAGGAACAGCAGAGGTAGAAGACAGAGATAGAATATATCCACGTGTCTGATCTACACCTCGCTCAGCCTGCTCAGAAGGAACAGCAGAGGTATAAGACAGAGATAGAGTATATCCACGTGTCTCACTCAGCCTGCTCAGAAGGAACAGCAGAGGTAGAAGACAGAGATAGAGTATATCCACGTGTCTCACTCAGCCTGCTCAGAATGAACAGCATAGGTAGAAGACAGAGATAGAGTATATCTACGTGTCTGATCTACACCTCACTCAGCCTGCTCAAAATGAACAGCAGAGGTAAAAGACAGAGATAGAGTATATCCACGTGTCTCACTCAGCCTGCTCAGAAGGAACAGCAGAGGTACAAGACAGAGATAGAGTATATCCACGTGTCTGATCTACACCTTACCTAGCCTGCTCAGAAGAAACAGCAGAGGTAGAAGACAGATATAGAGTATATCCACGTGTCTAACTCAGCCTGATCAGAAGGAACAGCAGAGGTAGAAGACAGAGATAGAGTATATCCACGTGTCTCACTCAGCCTTCTCAGAAGGAACAGCAGAGGTAGAAGACAGAGACAGAGTATATCCACGTGTCTGATCTACACCTCACTCAGCCTCCTCAGAAGGAACAGCAGAGGTAGAAGGCAGAGATAGAGTATATCCACGTGTCTCACTCAGCCTGCTCAGAAGGAACAGCAGAGGTAGAAGACAGAGATAGAGTATATCCACGTGTCTCACTCAGCCTGCTCAGAAGGAACAGCAGAGGTAGAAGACAGAGATAGAGTATATCTACGTGTCTGATCTACACCTCACTCAGCCTGCTCAGAAGGAACAGCAGAGGTAAAAGAAAGAGATGGAGTATATCCACGTGTCTCACTCAGCCTGCTCAGAAGGAACAGCAGAGGTACAAGACAGAGATAGAGTATATCCTCAGAAGGAACAGCAGAGGTAGAAGACAGAGATAGAGTATATCCACGTGTCTCACTCAGCCTGATCAGAAGGAACAGCAGAGGTAGAAGACAGAGATAGAGTATATCCACGTGTCTCACTCAGCCTGCTCAGAAGGAACAGCAGAGGTAGAAGACAGAGACAGAGTATATTCACGTGTCTCACTCAGTTTGCTTAGAAGGAACAGCAGAGGTAGAAGACAGAGATAGAGTATATCCACGTGTCTGATCTACACCTCACTCAGCCTGTTAGGAAGGAACAGCAGAGGTAGAAGACAGAGATAGAGTATATCCACGTGTCTCACTCAGTCTGCTCACAGAAGGAAGAGCATAGGTAGAAGACAGAGATAGAGTATATCCACGTGTCTCACTCAGCCTGCTCAGAAGGAACAGCAGAGGTAGAAGACAGGGATATAATATATCCACGTGTCTGATCTACACCTCACTCAGCCTGCTCAGAAGGAACAGCAGAGGTAGAAGACAGAGATAGAGTATATCCACGTGTCTCACTCAGCCTGCTCAGAAGGAACAGCAGAGGTAGAAGACAGAGATAGAGTATATCCAGGTGTCTCACTCAGCCTGCTCAGAAGGAACAGCAGAGGTAGAAGACAGAGATAGAGTATATCCACGTGTCTGATCAACACCTCACTCAGCCTGTTCGGAAGGAACAGCGGAGATAGAAGACAGAGATAGAGTATATCCACGTGTCTCACTCAGCCTGCTCTGAAGGAAGAGCATAGGTAGAAGACAGAGATAGAGTATATCCACGTGTCTCACTCAGCCTGCTCAGAAGGAACAGCAGAGGTAGAAGACAGGGATAGAATATATCCACGTGTCTGATCTACACCTCACTCAGCCTGCTCAGAAGGAACAGCAGAGGTATAAGACAGATATAGAGTATATCCACGTGTCTCACTCAGCCTGCTCAGAAGGAACAGCAGAGGTAGAAGACAGAGATAGAGTATATCCACGTGTCTGATCTACACCTCACTCAGCCTCCTCAGAAGGAACATCAGAGGTATAAGACAGAGATTGAGTATATCCACGTGTCTCACTCAGCCTGTTCAGAAGGAACAGCAGACGTAGAAGACAGATATAGAGTATATCCACGTGTCTGATCTACACCTCACTCAGCCTGCTCAGAAGGAACATCAGATGTAGAAGACAGAGATAGAGTATATCCACGTGTCTCACTCAGCCTGCTCAGAAGGAACAGCAGACGTAGAAGACAGAGATAGAGTATATCCACGTGTCTCACTCAGCCTGCTCAGAAGGAACTGCAGAGGTAGAAGACAGGAGACAGAGTATATCCACGTGTCTGATCTACACCTCAATCAGCCTGCTCAGAAAGAACAGCAGAGGTAGAAGACAGAGATAGAGTATATCCACGTGTCTCACTCAGCCTGTTCAGAAGGAACAGCAGGGGTACACGACAGAGATAGAGTATATCCACGTGTCTGATCTACACCTCACTCAGCCTCCTCAGAAGGAACAGCAGAGGTAGAGGACAGAGATAGAGAATATCCACGTGTCTCACTCAGCCTGCTCAGAAGGAACTGCAGAGGTAGAAGACAGAGATAGAGTATATCCACGTGTTTCACTCAGCCTGCTCAGAAGGAACAGCAGAGGTAGAAGACAGAGATAGAGTATATCCACGTGTCTCACTCAGCCTGCTCAGAAGGAACAGCAGAGGTAGAAGACAGAGATAGAGTATATCCACGTGTCTGATCTACACCTCACTCAGCCTGTTCGGAAGGAACAGCAGAGGTAGAGGACAGAGATAGAGTATATCCACGTGTCTCACTCAGCCTGCTCAGAAGGAAGAGCATAGGTAGAAGACAGAGATAGAGTATATCCACGTGTCTCACTCAGCCTGCTCAGAAGGAACAGCAGAGGTAGAAGACAGAGATAGAATATATCCACGTGTCTGATCTACACCTCACTCAGCCTGCTCAGAAGGAACAGCAGAGGTATAAGACAGAGATAGAGTATATCCACGTGTCTCACTCAGCCTGCTCAGAAGGAACAGCAGAGGTAGAAGACAGAGATAGAGTATATCCACGTGTCTCACTCAGCCTGCTCAGAAGGAACAGCAGAGGTAGAAGACAGAGATAGAGTATATCTACGTGTCTGATCTACACCTCACTCAGCCTGCTCAGAAGGAACAGCAGAGGTAAAAGAAAGAGATAGAGTATATCCACGTGTCTCACTCAGCCTGCTCAGAAGGAACAGCAGAGGTACAAGAAAGAGATAGAGTATATCCACGTGTCTGATCTACACCTCACTCAGCCTGCTCAGAAGAAACAGCAGAGGTAGAAGACAGATATAGAGTATATCCACGTGTCTAACTCAGCCTGCTCAGAAGGAACAGCAGAGGTAGAGGACAGAGATAGAGTATATCCACGTATCTCACTCAGCCTGCTCAGAAGGAAGAGCATAGGTAGAAGACAGAGATAGAGTATATCCACGTGTCTCACTCAGCCTGCTCAGAAGGAACAGCAGAGGTAGAAGACAGAGATAGAATATATCCACGTGTCTGATCTACACCTCACTCAGCCTGCTCAGAAGGAACAGCAGAGGTATAAGACAGAGATAGAGTATATCCACGTGTCTCACTCAGCCTGCTCAGAAGGAACAGCAGAGGTAGAAGACAGAGATAGAGTATATCCACGTGTCTCACTCAGCCTGCTCAGAATGAACAGCATAGGTAGAAGACAGAAATAGAGTATATCTACGTGTCTGATCTACACCTCACTCAGCCTGCTCAAAAGGAACAGCAGAGGTAAAAGACAGAGATAGAGTATATCCACGTGTCTGATCTACACCTTACCTAGCCTGCTCAGAAGAAACAGCAGAGGTAGAAGACAGATATAGAGTATATCCACGTGTCTAACTCAGCCTGATCAGAAGGAACAGCAGAGGTAGAAGACAGAGATAGAGTATATCCACGTGTCTCACTCAGCCTTCTCAGAAGGAACAGCAGAGGTAGAAGACAGAGACAGAGTATATCCACGTGTCTGATCTACACCTCACTCAGCCTCCTCAGAAGGAACAGCAGAGGTAGAAGACAGAGATAGAGTATATCCACGTGTCTGATCTACACCTCACTCAGCCTCCTCAGAAGGAACATCAGAGGTATAAGACAGAGATAGAGTATATCCACGTGTCTCACTCAGCCTGTTCAGAAGGAACAGCAGACGTAGAAGACAGATATAGAGTATATCCACGTGTCTGATCTACACCTCACTCAGCCTGCTCAGAAGGAACATCAGATGTAGAAGACAGAGATAGAGTATATCCACGTGTCTCACTCAGCCTGCTCAGAAGGAACAGCAGACGTAGAAGACAGAGATAGAGTATATCCACGTGTCCCACTCAGCCTGCTCAGAAGGAACTGCAGAGGTAGAAGACAGAGACAGAGTATATCCACGTGTCTGATCTACACCTCAATCAGCCTGCTCAGAAAGAACAGCAGAGGTAGAAGACAGAGATAGAGTATATCCACATGTCTCACTCAGCCTGTTCAGAAGGAACAGCAGGGGTACACGACAGAGATAGAGTATATCCACGTGTCTGATCTACACCTCACTCAGCCTCCTCAGAAGGAACAGCAGAGGTAGAGAACAGAGATAGAGAATATCCACGTGTCTCACTCAGCCTGCTCAGAAGGAACTGCAGAGGTAGAAGACAGAGATAGAGTATATCCACGTGTCTCACTCAGCCTGCTCAGAAGGAACAGCAGAGGTAGAAGACAGAGATAGAGTATATCCACGTGTCTCACTCAGCCTGCTCAGAAGGAACAGCAGAGGTAGAAGACAGAGATAGAGTATATCCACGTGTCTGATCTACACCTCACTCAGCCTGTTCGGAAGGAACAGCAGAGGTAGAGGACAGAGATAGAGTATATCCACGTGTCTCACTCAGCCTGCTCAGAAGGAACAGCAGAGGTATAAGACAGAGATAGAGTATATCCACGTGTCTCACTCAGCCTGCTCAGAAGGAACAGCAGAGGTAGAAGACAGAGATAGAGTATATCCACGTGTCTCACTCAGCCTGCTCAGAAGGAACAGCAGAGGTAGAAGACAGAGATAGAGTATATCTACGTGTCTGATCTACACCTCACTCAGCCTGCTCAGAAGGAACAGCAGAGGTAAAAGAAAGAGATAGAGTATATCCACGTGTCTCACTCAGCCTGCTCAGAAGGAACAGCAGAGGTACAAGACAGAGATAGAGTATATCCACGTGTCTGATCTACACCTCACTCAGCCTCCTCAGAAGGAACAGCAGAGGTAGAGGACAGAGATAGAGAATATCCACGTGTCTCACTCAGCCTGCTCAGAAGGAACTGCAGAGGTAGAAGACAGAGATAGAGTATATCCACGTGTCTCACTCAGCCTGCTCAGAAGGAACAGCAGAGGTAGAAGACAGAGATAGAGTATATCCACGTGTCTCACTCAGCCTGCTCAGAAGGAACAGCAGAGGTAGAAGACAGAGATAGAGTATATCCACGTGTCTGATCTACACCTCACTCAGCCTGTTCGGAAGGAACAGCAGAGGTAGAGGACAGAGATAGAGTATATCCACGTGTCTCACTCAGCCTGCTCAGAAGGAACAGCAGAGGTATAAGACAGAGATAGAGTATATCCACGTGTCTCACTCAGCCTGCTCAGAAGGAACAGCAGAGGTAGAAGACAGAGATAGAGTATATCCACGTGTCTCACTCAGCCTGCTCAGAAGGAACAGCAGAGGTAGAAGACAGAGATAGAGTATATCTACGTGTCTGATCTACACCTCACTCAGCCTGCTCAGAAGGAACAGCAGAGGTAAAAGAAAGAGATAGAGTATATCCACGTGTCTCACTCAGCCTGCTCAGAAGGAACAGCAGAGGTACAAGACAGAGATAGAGTATATCCACGTGTCTGATCTACACCTCACTCAGCCTGCTCAGAAGAAACAGCAGAGGTAGAATACAGATATAGAGTATATCCACGTGTCTAACTCAGCCTGCTCAGAAGGAACAGCAGAGGTAGAGGACAGAGATAGAGTATATCCACGTATCTCACTCAGCCTGCTCAGAAGGAAGAGCATAGGTAGAAGACAGAGATAGAGTATATCCACGTGTCTCACTCAGCCTGCTCAGAAGGAACAGCAGAGGTAGAAGACAGAGATAGAATATATCCACGTGTCTGATCTACACCTCACTCAGCCTGCTCAGAAGGAACAGCAGAGGTATAAGACAGAGATAGAGTATATCCACGTGTCTCACTCAGCCTGCTCAGAAGGAACAGCAGAGGTAGAAGACAGAGATAGAGTATATCCACGTGTCTCACTCAGCCTGCTCAGAATGAACAGCATAGGTAGAAGACAGAGATAGAGTATATCTACGTGTCTGATCTACACCTCACTCAGCCTGCTCAAAAGGAACAGCAGAGGTAAAAGACAGAGATAGAGTATATCCACGTGTCTCACTCAGCCTGCTCAGAAGGAACAGCAGAGGTACAAGACAGAGATAGAGTATATCCACGTGTCTGATCTACACCTTACCTAGCCTGCTCAGAAGAAACAGCAGAGGTAGAAGACAGATATAGAGTATATCCACGTGTCTAACTCAGCCTGATCAGAAGGAACAGCAGAGGTAGAAGACAGAGATAGAGTATATCCACGTGTCTCACTCAGCCTTCTCAGAAGGAACAGCAGAGGTAGAAGACAGAGACAGAGTATATCCACGTGTCTGATCTACACCTCACTCAGCCTCCTCAGAAGGAACAGCAGAGGTAGAAGACAGAGATAGAGTATATCCACGTGTCTCACTCAGCCTGCTCAGAAGGAACAGCAGAGGTAGAAGACAGAGATAGAGTATATCCACGTGTCTCACTCAGCCTGCTCAGAAGGAACAGCAGAGGTAGAAGACAGAGATAGAGTATATCTACGTGTCTGATCTACACCTCACTCAGCCTGCTCAGAAGGAACAGCAGAGGTAAAAGAAAGAGATAGAGTATATCCACGTGTCTCACTCAGCCTGCTCAGAAGGAACAGCAGAGGTACAAGACAGAGATAGAGTATATCCTCAGAAGGAACAGCAGAGGTAGAAGACAGAGATAGAGTATATCCACGTGTCTCACTCAGCCTGATCAGAAGGAACAGCAGAGGTAGAAGACAGAGATAGAGTATATCCACGTGTCTCACTCAGCCTGCTCAGAAGGAACAGCAGAGGTAGAAGACAGAGATAGAGTATATTCACGTGTCTCACTCAGTTTGCTCAGAAGGAACAGCAGAGGTAGAAGACAGAGATAGAGTATATCCACGTGTCTGATCTACACCTCACTCAGCCTGTTAGGAAGGAACAGCAGAGGTAGAAGACAGAGATAGAGTATATCCACGTGTCTCACTCAGTCTGCTCACAGAAGGAAGAGCATAGGTAGAAGACAGAGATAGAGTATATCCACGTGTCTCACTCAGCCTGCTCAGAAGGAACAGCAGAGGTAGAAGACAGGGATAGAATATATCCACGTGTCTGATCTACACCTCACTCAGCCTGCTCAGAAGGAACAGCAGAGGTATAAGACAGAGATAGAGTATATCCACGTGTCTCACTCAGCCTGCTCAGAAGGAACAGCAGAGGTAGAAGACAGAGATAGAGTATATCCAGGTGTCTGATATACACCTCACTCAGCCTCCTCAGAAGGAACATCAGAGGTATAAGACAGAGATAGAGTATATCCACGTGTCTCACTCAGCCTGCTCAGAAGGAACAGCAGACGTAGAAGACAGACATAGAGTATATCAACGTTTCTGATATACACCTCACTCAGCCTGCTCAGAAGGAACAGCATAGGTAGAAGACAGAGATAGAGTATATCCACGTGTCTATTCTACACCTCACTCAGCCTGCTCAGAAGGAACAGCAGAGGTAAAAGACAGAGATAGAGTATATCCACGTGTCTGATCTACACCTCACTCAGCCTCCTCAGAATGAACAGCAGGTGTAGAAGACAGAGATAGAGTATATCCACGTGTCTCACTCAGCCTGCACAGAATGAACAGCAGAGGTAGAAGACAGAGATAGTGTATATCCACGTGTCTCACTCAGCCTGTTCAGAAGGAACAGCAGGGGTACACGACAGAGATAGAGTATATCCACGTGTCTGATCTACACCTCACTCAGCCTCCTCAGAAGGAACAGCAGAGGTAGAGGACAGAAATAGAGAATATCCACGTGTCTCACTCAGCCTGTTCAGAAGGAACTGCAGAGGTAGAAGACAGAGATAGAGTATATCCACGTGTCTCACTCAGCCTGCTCAGAAGGAACAGCAGAGGTAGAAGACAGAGATAGAGTATATCCACGTGTCTGATCTACACCTCACTCAGCCTGTTCGGAAGGAACAGCAGAGGTAGAGGACATAGATAGAGTATATCCACGTGTCTCACTCAGCCTGCTCAGAAGGAAGAGCATAGGTAGAAGACAGAGATAGAGTATATCCACGTGTCTCACTCAGCCTGCTCAGAAGGAACAGCAGAGGTAGAAGACAGAGATAGAATATATCCACGTGTCTGATCTACACCTCACTCAGCCTGCTCAGAAGGAACAGCAGAGGTATAAGACAGAGATAGAGTATATCCACGTGTCTCACTCAGCCTGCTCAGAAGGAACAGCAGAGGTAGAAGACAGAGATAGAGTATATCCACGTGTCTCACTCAGCCTGCTCAGAATGAACAGCAGAGGTAGAAGACAGAGATAGAGTATATCTACGTGTCTGATCTACACCTCACTCAGCCTGCTCAAAAGGAACAGCAGAGGTAAAAGACAGAGATAGAGTATATCCACGTGTCTCACTCAGCCTGCTCAGAAGGAACAGCAGAGGTACAAGACAGAGATAGAGTATATCCACGTGTCTGATCTACACCTCACTTAGCCTGCTCAGAAGAAACAGCAGAGGTAGAAGACAGATATAGAATATATGCACGTGTCTAACTCAGCCTGATCAGAAGGAACAGCAGAGGTAGAAGACAGAGATAGAGTATATCCACGTGTCTCACTCAGCCTGCTCAGAAGGAACAGCAGAGGTAGAAGACAGAGACAGAGTATATCCACGTGTCTGATCTACACCTCACTCAGCCTCCTCAGAAGGAACAGCAGAGGTAGAAGACAGAGATAGAGTATATCCACGTGTCTCACTCAGCCTGATCAGAAGGAACAGCAGAGGTAGAAGACAGAGATAGAGTATATCCACGTGTCTCACTCAGCCTGCTCAGAAGGAACAGCAGAGGTAGAAGACAGAGATAGAGTATATTCACGTGTCTCACTCAGTTTGCTCAGAAGGAACAGCAGAGGTAGAAGACAGAGATAGAGTATATCCACGTGTCTGATCTACACCTCACTCAGCCTGTTAGGAAGGAACAGCAGAGGTAGAAGACAGAGATAGTGTATATCCACGTGTCTCACTCAGTCTGCTCAGAAGGAAGAGCATAGGTAGAAGACAGAGATAGAGTATATCCACGTGTCTCACTCAGCCTGCTCAGAAGGAACAGCAGAGGTAGAAGACAGGGATAGAATATATCCACGTGTCTGATCTACACCTCACTCAGCCTGCTCAGAAGGAACAGCAGAGGTATAAGACAGAGATAGAGTATATCCACGTGTCTCACTCAGCCTGCTCAGAAGGAACAGCAGAGGTAGAAGACAGAGATTGAGTATATCCAGGTGTCTGATATACACCTCACTCAGCCTCCTCAGAAGGAACATCAGAGGTATAAGACAGAGATAGAGTATATCCACGTGTCTCACTCAGCCTGCTCAGAAGGAACAGCAGACGTAGAAGACAGAGATAGAGTATATCCACGTGTCTGATCTACACCTCACTCAGCCTGCTCAGAAGGAACAGCATAGGTAAAAGACAGAGATAGAGTATATCCACGTGTCTATTCTACACCTCACTCAGCCTGCTCAGAAGGAACAGCAGAGGTATAAGACAGAGATAGAGTATCCACGTGTCTCACTCAGCCTGCTCAGAAGGAACAGCAGAGGTAGAAGACAGAGATAGAGTATATCCACGTGTCTGTTCTACACCTCAATCAGCCTCCTCAGAAGGAACAGCAGAGGTAGAGGACAGAGATAGAGAATATCCACGTGTCTCACTCAGCCTGCTCAGAAGGAACTGCAGAGGTAGAAGACAGAGATAGAATATATCCACGTGTCTGATCTACACCTCACTCAGCCTGCTCAGAAGGAACATCAGAGGTATAAGACAGAGATAGAGTATATCCAAGTGTCTCACTCAGCCTGTTTAGAAGGAACAGCAGACGTAGAAGATACAGATAGAGTATATTCACGTGTCTCACTCAGCCTGCTCAGAAGGAATAGCAGAGGTAGAAGACAGATATAGAATATATCCATGTGTCTGATCTACACCTCACTCAGCCTGCTCAGAAGGAACAACATATGTAGAAGACAGAGATAGAGTATATTCACGTGTCTCACTCAGCCTGCTCAGAAGGAACAGCAGACGTAGAAGATACAGATAGAGTATATTCACGTGTCTCACTCAGCCTGCTCAGAAGGAACAGCAGAGGTTGAAGACAGAGACAGAGTATATCCACGTGTCTGTTCTACACCTCAATCAGCCTGCTCAGAAAGAACAGCAGAGGTAGAAGACAGAGATAGAGTATATCCACGTGTCTCACTCAGCCTGTTCAGAAGGAACAGCAGGGGTAAACGACAGAGATAGAGTATATCCACGTGTCTGATCTACACCTCACTCAGCCTCCTCAGAAGGAACAGCAGAGGTAGAGGACAGAGATAGAGAATATCCACGTGTCTCACTCAGCCTGCTCAGAAGGAACTGCAGAGGTAGAAGACAGAGATAGAGTATATCCACGTGTCTCACTCAGCCTGCTCAGAAGGAATAGCAGAGGTAGAAGACAGAGATAGAGTATATCCACGTGTCTCACTCAGCCTGCTCAGAAGGAACAGCAGAGGTAGAAGACAGAGATAGAGTATATCCACGTGTTTGATCTACACCTCACTCAGCCTGTTCGGAAGGAACAGCAGAGGTAGAGGACAGAGATAGAGTATATCCACGTGTCTCACTCAGCCTGCTCAGAAGGAAGAGCATAGGTAGAAGACAGAGATAGAGTATATCCACGTGTCTCACTCAGCCTGCTCAGAAGGAACAGCAGAGGTAGAAGACAGAGATAGAATATATCCACGTGTCTGATCTACACCTCACTCAGCCTGCTCAGAAGGAACAGCAGAGGTATAAGACAGAGATATAGTATATCCACGTGTCTCACTCAGCCTGCTCAGAAAGAACAGCAGAGGTAGAAGACAGAGATAGAGTATATCCACGTGTCTCACTCAGCCTGCTCAGAATGAACAGCAGAGGTAGAAGACAGAGATAGAGTATATCTACGTGTCTGATCTACACCTCACTCAGCCTGCTCAAAAGGAACAGCAGAGGTAAAAGACAGAGATAGAGTATATCCACGTGTCTCACTCAGCCTGCTCAGAAGGAACAGCAGAGGTACAAGACAGAGATAGAGTATATCCACGTGTCTCACTCAGCATGCTCAGAAGGAACAGCAAAGGTAGAAGACAGAGATAGAGTATATCCACGTGTCTCACTCAGCCTGCTCAGAAGGAACAGCAGAGGTAGAAGACAGAGATACAGTATATTCACGTGTCTCACTCAGTTTGCTCAGAAGGAACAGCAGAGGTAGAAGACAGAGATAGAGTATATCCACGTGTCCGATCTACACCTCACTCAGCCTGTTAGGAAGGAACAGCAGAGGTAGAAGACAGAGATAGAGTATATCCACGTGTCTCACTCAGTCTGCTCAGAAGGAAGAGCATAGGTAGAAGACAGAGATAGAGTATATCCACGTGTCTCACTCAGCCTGCTCAGAAGGAACAGCAGAGGTAGAAGACAGGGATAGAATATATCCACGTGTCTGATCTACACCTCACTCAGCCTGCTCAGAAGGAACAGCAGAGGTATAAGACAGAGATAGAGTATATCCACGTGTCTCACTCAGCCTGCTCAGAAGGAACAGCAGACGTAGAAGACAGAGATAGAGTATATCCACGTGTCTGATCTACACCTCACTCAGCCTGCTCAGAAGGAACATCAGAGGTATAAGACAGAGATAGAGTATATCCACGTGTCTCACTCAGCCTGTTTAGAAGGAACAGCAGACGTAGAAGACAGATATAGAATATATCCATGTGTCTGATCTACACCTCACTCAGCCTGCTCAGAAGGAACAACAGATGTAGAAGACAGAGATAGAGTATATCCACGTGTCTCACTCAGCCTGCTCAGAAGGAACAGCAGACGTAGAAGACGCAGATAGAGTATATTCACGTGTCTCACTCAGCCTGCTCAGAAGGAATAGCATAGGTAGAAGACAGAGATAGAGTATATCCACGTGTCTCACTCAGCCTGCTCAGAAGGAACAGCAGAGGTAGAAGACAGAGATAGAATATATCCACGTGTCTGATCTACACCTCACTCAGCCTGGTAGGAAGGAACAGCAGAGGTAGAGGACAGAGATAGAGTATATCCACGTGTCTCACTCAGCCTGCTCAGAAGGAAGAGCATAGGTAGAAGACAGAGATAGAGTATATCCACGTGTCTCACTCAGCCTGCTCAGAAGGAACAGCAGAGGTAGAAGACAGAGATAGAATATATCCACGTGTCTGATCTACACCTCACTCAGCCTGCTCAGAAGGAACAGCAGAGGTATAAGACAGAGATATAGTATATCCACGTGTCTCACTCAGCCTGCTCAGAAAGAACAGCAGAGGTAGAAGACAGAGATAGAGTATATCCACGTGTCTCACTCAGCCTGCTCAGAATGAACAGCAGAGGTAGAAGACAGAGATAGAGTATATCTACGTGTCTGATCTACACCTCACTCAGCCTGCTCAAAAGGAACAGCAGAGGTAAAAGACAGAGATAGAGTATATCCACGTGTCTCACTCAGCCTGCTCAGAAGGAACAGCAGAGGTACAAGACAGAGATAGAGTATATCCACGTGTCTCACTCAGCATGCTCAGAAGGAACAGCAAAGGTAGAAGACAGAGATAGAGTATATCCACGTGTCTCACTCAGCCTGCTCAGAAGGAACAGCAGAGGTAGAAGACAGAGATACAGTATATTCACGTGTCTCACTCAGTTTGCTCAGAAGGAACAGCAGAGGTAGAAGACAGAGATAGAGTATATCCACGTGTCCGATCTACACCTCACTCAGCCTGTTAGGAAGGAACAGCAGAGGTAGAAGACAGAGATAGAGTATATCCACGTGTCTCACTCAGTCTGCTCAGAAGGAAGAGCATAGGTAGAAGACAGAGATAGAGTATATCCACGTGTCTCACTCAGCCTGCTCAGAAGGAACAGCAGAGGTAGAAGACAGGGATAGAATATATCCACGTGTCTGATCTACACCTCACTCAGCCTGCTCAGAAGGAACAGCAGAGGTATAAGACAGAGATAGAGTATATCCACGTGTCTCACTCAGCCTGCTCAGAAGGAACAGCAGACGTAGAAGACAGAGATAGAGTATATCCACGTGTCTGATCTACACCTCACTCAGCCTGCTCAGAAGGAACATCAGAGGTATAAGACAGAGATAGAGTATATCCACGTGTCTCACTCAGCCTGTTTAGAAGGAACAGCAGACGTAGAAGACAGATATAGAATATATCCATGTGTCTGATCTACACCTCACTCAGCCTGCTCAGAAGGAACAACAGATGTAGAAGACAGAGATAGAGTATATCCACGTGTCTCACTCAGCCTGCTCAGAAGGAACAGCAGACGTAGAAGACGCAGATAGAGTATATTCACGTGTCTCACTCAGCCTGCTCAGAAGGAAGAGCATAGGTAGAAGACAGAGATAGAGTATATCCACGTGTCTCACTCAGCCTGCTCAGAAGGAACAGCAGAGGTAGAAGACAGAGATAGAATATATCCACGTGTCTGATCTACACCTCACTCAGCCTGGTAGGAAGGAACAGCAGAGGTAGAGGACAGAGATAGAGTATATCCACGTGTCTCACTCAGCCTGCTCAGAAGGAAGAGCATAGGTAGAAGACAGAGATAGAGTATATCCACGTGTCTCACTCAGCCTGCTCAGAAGGAACAGCAGAGGTAGAAGACAGAGATAGAATATATCCACGTGTCTGATCTACACCTCACTCAGCCTGCTCAGAAGGAACAGCAGAGGTATAAGACAGAGATATAGTATATCCACGTGTCTCACTCAGCCTGCTCAGAAAGAACAGCAGAGGTAGAAGACAGAGATAGAGTATATCCACGTGTCTCACTCAGCCTGCTCAGAATGAACAGCAGAGGTAGAAGACAGAGATAGAGTATATCTACGTGTCTGATCTACACCTCACTCAGCCTGCTCAAAAGGAACAGCAGAGGTAAAAGACAGAGATAGAGTATATCCACGTGTCTCACTCAGCCTGCTCAGAAGGAACAGCAGAGGTACAAGACAGAGATAGAGTATATCCACGTGTCTCACTCAGCATGCTCAGAAGGAACAGCAAAGGTAGAAGACAGAGATAGAGTATATCCACGTGTCTCACTCAGCCTGCTCAGAAGGAACAGCAGAGGTAGAAGACAGAGATACAGTATATTCACGTGTCTCACTCAGTTTGCTCAGAAGGAACAGCAGAGGTAGAAGACAGAGATAGAGTATATCCACGTGTCCGATCTACACCTCACTCAGCCTGTTAGGAAGGAACAGCAGAGGTAGAAGACAGAGATAGAGTATATCCACGTGTCTCACTCAGTCTGCTCAGAAGGAAGAGCATAGGTAGAAGACAGAGATAGAGTATATCCACGTGTCTCACTCAGCCTGCTCAGAAGGAACAGCAGAGGTAGAAGACAGGGATAGAATATATCCACGTGTCTGATCTACACCTCACTCAGCCTGCTCAGAAGGAACAGCAGAGGTATAAGACAGAGATAGAGTATATCCACGTGTCTCACTCAGCCTGCTCAGAAGGAACAGCAGACGTAGAAGACAGAGATAGAGTATATCCACGTGTCTGATCTACACCTCACTCAGCCTGCTCAGAAGGAACATCAGAGGTATAAGACAGAGATAGAGTATATCCACGTGTCTCACTCAGCCTGTTTAGAAGGAACAGCAGACGTAGAAGACAGATATAGAATATATCCATGTGTCTGATCTACACCTCACTCAGCCTGCTCAGAAGGAACAACAGATGTAGAAGACAGAGATAGAGTATATCCACGTGTCTCACTCAGCCTGCTCAGAAGGAACAGCAGACGTAGAAGACGCAGATAGAGTATATTCACGTGTCTCACTCAGCCTGCTCAGAAGGAACAGCAGAGGTTGAAGACAGAGACAGAGTATATCCACGTGTCTGATCTACACCTCAATCAGCCTGCTCAGAAAGAACAGCAGAGGTAGAAGACAGAGATAGAGTATATCCACGTGTCTCACTCAGCCTGTTCAGAAGGAACAGCAGGGGTACACGACAGAGATAGAGTATATCCACGTGTCTGATCTACACCTCACTCAGCCTCCTCAGAAGGAACAGCAGAGGTAGAGGACAGAGATAGAGAATATCCACGTGTCTCACTCAGCCTGCTCAGAGGGAACTGCAGAGGTAGAAGACAGAGATAGAGTATATCCACGTGTCTCACTCAGCCTGCTCAGAAGGAACAGCAGAGGTAGAAGACAGACATAGAGTATATCCACGTGTCTCACTCAGCCTGCTCAGAAGGAACAGCAGAGGTAGAAGACAGAGATAGAGTATATCCACGTGTCTCACTCAGCCTGCTCAGAAGGAAGAGCATAGGTAGAAGACAGAGATAGAGTATATCCACGTGTCTCACTCAGCCTGCTCAGAAGGAACAGCAGAGGTAGAAGACAGAGATAGAATATATCCACGTGTCTGATCTACACCTCACTCAGCCTGCTCAGAAGGAACAGCAGAGGTATAAGACAGAGATAGAGTATATCCACGTGTCTCACTCAGCCTGCTCAGAAGGAACAGCAGAGGTAGAAGACAGAGATAGAGTATATCCACGTGTCTCACTCAGCCTGCTCAGAAGGAATAGCAGAGGTAGAAGACAGAGATAGAGTATATCCACGTGTCTCACTCAGCCTGCTCAGAAGGAACAGCAGAGGTAGAAGACAGAGATAGAGTATATCCACGTGTCTGATCTACACCTCACTCAGCCTGTTCGGAAGGAACAGCAGAGGTAGAGGACAGAGATAGAGTATATCCACGTGTCTCACTCAGCCTGCTCAGAAGGAAGAGCATAGGTAGAAGACAGAGATAGAGTATATCCACGTGTCTCACTCAGCCTGCTCAGAAGGAACAGCAGAGGTAGAAGACAGAGATAGAATATATCCACGTGTCTGATCTACACCTCACTCAGCCTGCTCAGAAGGAACAGCAGAGGTATAAGACAGAGATATAGTATATCCACGTGTCTCACTCAGCCTGCTCAGAAAGAACAGCAGAGGTAGAAGACAGAGATAGAGTATATCCACGTGTCTCACTCAGCCTGCTCAGAATGAACAGCAGAGGTAGAAGACAGAGATAGAGTATATCTACGTGTCTGATCTACACCTCACTCAGCCTGCTCAAAAGGAACAGCAGAGGTAAAAGACAGAGATAGAGTATATCCACGTGTCTCACTCAGCCTGCTCAGAAGGAACAGCAGAGGTACAAGTCAGAGATAGAGTATATCCACGTGTCTCACTCAGCCTGCTCAGAAGGAACAGCAAAGGTAGAAGACAGAGATAGAGTATATCCACGTGTCTCACTCAGCCTGCTCAGAAGGAACAGCAGAGGTAGAAGACAGAGATACAGTATATTCACGTGTCTCACTCAGTTTGCTCAGAAGGAACAGCAGAGGTAGAAGACAGAGATAGAGTATATCCACGTGTCCGATCTACACCTCACTCAGCCTGTTAGGAAGGAACAGCAGAGGTAGAAGACAGAGATAGAGTATATCCACGTGTCTCACTCAGTCTGCTCAGAAGGAAGAGCATAGGTAGAAGACAGAGATAGAGTATATCCACGTGTCTCACTCAGCCTGCTCAGAAGGAACAGCAGAGGTAGAAGACAGGGATAGAATATATCCACGTGTCTGATCTACACCTCACTCAGCCTGCTCAGAAGGAACAGCAGAGGTATAAGACAGAGATAGAGTATATCCACGTGTCTCACTCAGCCTGCTCAGAAGGAACAGCAGACGTAGAAGACAGAGATAGAGTATATCCACGTGTCTGATCTACACCTCACTCAGCCTGCTCAGAAGGAACATCAGAGGTATAAGACAGAGATAGAGTATATCCACGTGTCTCACTCAGCCTGTTTAGAAGGAACAGCAGACGTAGAAGACAGATATAGAATATATCCATGTGTCTGATCTACACCTCACTCAGCCTGCTCAGAAGGAACAACAGATGTAGAAGACAGAGATAGAGTATATCCACGTGTCTCACTCAGCCTGCTCAGAAGGAACAGCAGACGTAGAAGACACAGATAGAGTATATTCACGTGTCTCACTCAGCCTGCTCAGAAGGAACAGCAGAGGTTGAAGACAGAGACAGAGTATATCCACGTGTCTGATCTACACCTCAATCAGCCTGCTCAGAAAGAACAGCAGAGGTAGAAGACAGAGATAGAGTATATCCACGTGTCTCACTCAGCCTGTTCAGAAGGAACAGCAGGGGTACACGACAGAGATAGAGTATATCCACGTGTCTGATCTACACCTCACTCAGCCTCCTCAGAAGGAACAGCAGAGGTAGAGGACAGAGATAGAGAATATCCACGTGTCTCACTCAGCCTGCTCAGAAGGAACTGCAGAGGTAGAAGACAGAGATAGAGTATATCCACGTGTCTCACTCAGCCTGCTCAGAAGGAACAGCAGAGGTAGAAGACAGAGATAGAGTATATCCACGTGTCTCACTCAGCCTGCTCAGAAGGAACAGCAGAGGTAGAAGACAGAGATAGAGTATATCCACGTGTCTCACTCAGCCTGCTCAGAAGGAAGAGCATAGGTAGAAGACAGAGATAGAGTATATCCACGTGTCTCACTCAGCCTGCTCAGAAGGAACAGCAGAGGTAGAAGACAGAGATAGAATATATCCACGTGTCTGATCTACACCTCACTCAGCCTGCTCAGAAGGAACAGCAGAGGTATAAGACAGAGATAGAGTATATCCACGTGTCTCACTCAGCCTGCTCAGAAGGAACAGCAGAGGTAGAAGACAGAGATAGAGTACATCCACGTGTCTCACTCAGCCTGCTCAGAATGAACAGCAGAGGTAGAAGACAGAGATAGAGTATATCTACGTGTCTCACTCAGCCTGCTCAGAAGGAACAGCAGAGGTACAAGACAGAGATAGAGTATATCCACGTGTCTGATCTACACCTCACTCAGCCTGCTCAGAAGAAACAGCAGAGGTAGAAGACAGATATAGAGTATATCCACGTGTCTTACTCAGCCTGCTCAGAAGGAACAGCAGAGGTAGAAGACAGAGACAGAGTATATCCACGTGTCTGATCTACACCTCACTCAGCCTCCTCAGAAGGAACAGCAGAGGTAGAAGACAGAGATAGAGTAAATCCACGTGTCTCACTCAGCCTGCTCAGAAGGAACAGCAGAGGTAGAAGACAGAGATACAGTATATTCACGTGTCTCACTCAGTTTGCTCAGAAGGAACAGCAGAGGTAGAAGACAGAGATAGAGTATATCCACGTGTCTCACTCAGCCTGTTTAGAAGGAACAGCAGACGTAGAAGACAGATATAGAATATATCCATGTGTCTGATCTACACCTCACTCAGCCTGCTCAGAAGGAACAACAGATGTAGAAGACAGAGATAGAGTATATCCACGTGTCTCACTCAGCCTGCTCAGAAGGAACAGCAGACGTAGAAGACACAGATAGAGTATATTCACGTGTCTCACTCAGCCTGCTCAGAAGGAACAGCAGAGGTTGAAGACAGAGACAGAGTATATCCACGTGTCTGATCTACACCTCAATCAGCCTGCTCAGAAAGAACAGCAGAGGTAGAAGACAGAGATAGAGTATATCCACGTGTCTCACTCAGCCTGTTCAGAAGGAACAGCAGGGGTACACGACAGAGATAGAGTATATCCACGTGTCTGATCTACACCTCACTCAGCCTCCTCAGAAGGAACAGCAGAGGTAGAGGACAGAGATAGAGAATATCCACGTGTCTCACTCAGCCTGCTCAGAAGGAACTGCAGAGGTAGAAGACAGAGATAGAGTATATCCACGTGTCTCACTCAGCCTGCTCAGAAGGAACAGCAGAGGTAGAAGACAGAGATAGAGTATATCCACGTGTCTCACTCAGCCTGCTCAGAAGGAACAGCAGAGGTAGAAGACAGAGATAGAGTATATCCACGTGTCTCACTCAGCCTGCTCAGAAGGAAGAGCATAGGTAGAAGACAGAAATAGAGTATATCCACGTGTCTCACTCAGCCTGCTCAGAAGGAACAGCAGAGGTAGAAGACAGAGATAGAATATATCCACGTGTCTGATCTACACCTCACTCAGCCTGCTCAGAAGGAACAGCAGAGGTATAAGACAGAGATAGAGTATATCCACGTGTCTCACTCAGCCTGCTCAGAAGGAACAGCAGAGGTAGAAGACAGAGATAGAGTATATCCACGTGTCTCACTCAGCCTGCTCAGAATGAACAGCAGAGGTAGAAGACAGAGATAGAGTATATCTACGTGTCTGATCTACACCTCACTCAGCCTGCTCAAAAGGAACAGCAGAGGTAAAAGAC
This sequence comes from Crossaster papposus, assembly GCA_037893245.1. Lineage (NCBI taxonomy): Eukaryota > Metazoa > Echinodermata > Asteroidea > Velatida > Solasteridae > Crossaster > Crossaster papposus. The sequence goes on along the minus strand of JBAIAA010001051.1, from coordinate 143,845 downwards.
AGAGATAGAGTATATCCACGAGTCTCACTCAGCCTGCTCAGAAGGAACAGTAGAGGTACAAGACAGAGATAGAGTATATCCACGTGTCTGATCTACACGTCACTCAGCCTGCTCAGAAGAAACAGCAGAGGTAGAAGACAGATATAGAGTATATCCACGTGTCTTACTCAGCCTGCTCAGAAGGAACAGCAGAGGTAGAAGACAGAGACAGAGTATATCCACGTGTCTGATCTACACCTCACTCAGCCTCCTCAGAAGGAACAGCAGAGGTAGAAGACAGAGATAGAGTAAATCCACGTGTCTCACTCAGCCTGCTCAGAAGGAACAGCAGAGGTAGAAGACAGAGATACAGTATATTCACGTGTCTCACTCAGTTTGCTCAGAAGGAACAGCAGAGGTAGAAGACAGAGATAGAGTATATCTACGTGTCCGATCTACACCTCACTCAGCCTGTTAGGAAGGAACAGCAGAGGTAGAAGACAGAGATAGAGTAAATCCACGTGTCTCACTCAGTCTGCTCAGAAGGAAGAGCATAGGTAGAAGACAGAGATAGAGTATATCCACGTGTCTCACTCAGCCTGCTCAGAAGGAACAGCAGAGGTAGAAGACAGGGATAGAATATATCCCCGTGTCTGATCTACACCTCACTCAGCCTGCTCAGAAGGAACAGCAGAGGTATAAGACAGAGATAGAGTATATCCACGTGTCTCACTCAGCCTGCTCAGAAGGAACAGCAGAGGTAGAAGACAGAGATAGAGTATATCCAGGTGTCTGATATACACCTCACTCAGCCTCCTCAGAAGGAACATCAGAGGTATAAGACAGAGATAGAGTACATCCACGTGTCTCACTCAGCCTGCTCAGAGGAACAGCAGACGTAGAAGACAGAGATAGAGTATATCCACGTGTCTGATCTACACCTCACTCAGCCTGCTCAGAAGGAACAGCATAGGTAGAAGACAGAGATAGAGTATATCCACGTGTCTATTCTACACCTCACTCAGCCTGTTCAGAAGGAACAGCAGAGGTATAAGACAGAGATAGAGTATATCCACGTGTCTCACTCAGCCTGCTCAGAAGGAACAGCAGAGGTAGAAGACAGAGATAGAGTATATCCACGTGTCTGATCTACACCTCACTCAGCCTCCTCAGAATGAACAGCAGGTGTAGAAGACAGAGATAGAGTATATCCACGTGTCTCACTCAGCCTGCACAGAATGAACAGCAGAGGTAGAAGACAGAGATAGAGTATATCCACGTGTTTCACTCAGTCTGCTCAGAAGGAAGAGCATAGGTAGAAGACAGAGATAGAGTATATCCACGTGTCTCACTCAGCCTGCTCAGAAGGAACAGCAGAGGTAGAAGACAGGGATAGAATATATCCACGTGTCTGATCTACACCTCACTCAGCCTGCTCAGAAGGAACAGCAGAGGTATAAGACAGAGATAGAGTATATCCACGTGTCTCACTCAGCCTGCTCAGAAGGAACAGCAGAGGTAGAAGACAGAGATAGAGTATATCCACGTGTCTGATCTACACCTCACTCAACCTGCTCAGAATGAACAGCATAGGTAGAAGACAGAGATAGAGTATATCCACGTGTCTATTCTACACCTCACTCAGCCTGCTCAGAAGGAACAGCAGAGGTATAAGACAGAGATAGAGTATATCCACGTGTCTCACTCAGCCTGCTCAGAAGGAACAGCAGAGGTAGAAGACAGAGATAGAGTATATCCACGTGTCTGATTTACACCTCACTCAGCCTCCTCAGAATGAACAGCAGGTGTAGAAAACAGAGATAGAGTATATCCACGTGTCTCACTCAGCCTGCTCAGAAGGAAGAGCATAGGTAGAAGACAGAAATAGAGTATATCCACGTGTCTCACTCAGCCTGCTCAGAAGGAACAGCAGAGGTAGAAGACAGAGATAGAATATATCCACGTGTCTGATCTACACCTCACTCAGCCTGCTCAGAAGGAACAGCAGAGGTATAAGACAGAGATAGAGTATATCCACGTGTCTCACTCAGCCTGCTCAGAAGGAACAGCAGAGGTAGAAGACAGAGATAGAGTATATCCACGTGTCTCACTCAGCCTGCTCAGAATGAACAGCAGAGGTAGAAGACAGAGATAGAGTATATCTACGTGTCTGATCTACACCTCACTCAGCCTGCTCAAAAGGAACAGCAGAGGTAAAAGACAGAGATAGAGTATATCCACGAGTCTCACTCAGCCTGCTCAGAAGGAACAGTAGAGGTACAAGACAGAGATAGAGTATATCCACGTGTCTGATCTACACGTCACTCAGCCTGCTCAGAAGAAACAGCAGAGGTAGAAGACAGATATAGAGTATATCCACGTGTCTTACTCAGCCTGCTCAGAAGGAACAGCAGAGGTAGAAGACAGAGACAGAGTATATCCACGTGTCTGATCTACACCTCACTCAGCCTCCTCAGAAGGAACAGCAGAGGTAGAAGACAGAGATAGAGTAAATCCACGTGTCTCACTCAGCCTGCTCAGAAGGAACAGCAGAGGTAGAAGACAGAGATACAGTATATTCACGTGTCTCACTCAGTTTGCTCAGAAGGAACAGCAGAGGTAGAAGACAGAGATAGAGTATATCTACGTGTCCGATCTACACCTCACTCAGCCTGTTAGGAAGGAACAGCAGAGGTAGAAGACAGAGATAGAGTAAATCCACGTGTCTCACTCAGTCTGCTCAGAAGGAAGAGCATAGGTAGAAGACAGAGATAGAGTATATCCACGTGTCTCACTCAGCCTGCTCAGAAGGAACAGCAGAGGTAGAAGACAGGGATAGAATATATCCCCGTGTCTGATCTACACCTCACTCAGCCTGCTCAGAAGGAACAGCAGAGGTATAAGACAGAGATAGAGTATATCCACGTGTCTCACTCAGCCTGCTCAGAAGGAACAGCAGAGGTAGAAGACAGAGATAGAGTATATCCAGGTGTCTGATATACACCTCACTCAGCCTCCTCAGAAGGAACATCAGAGGTATAAGACAGAGATAGAGTACATCCACGTGTCTCACTCAGCCTGCTCAGAGGAACAGCAGACGTAGAAGACAGAGATAGAGTATATCCACGTGTCTGATCTACACCTCACTCAGCCTGCTCAGAAGGAACAGCATAGGTAGAAGACAGAGATAGAGTATATCCACGTGTCTATTCTACACCTCACTCAGCCTGTTCAGAAGGAACAGCAGAGGTATAAGACAGAGATAGAGTATATCCACGTGTCTCACTCAGCCTGCTCAGAAGGAACAGCAGAGGTAGAAGACAGAGATAGAGTATATCCACGTGTCTGATCTACACCTCACTCAGCCTCCTCAGAATGAACAGCAGGTGTAGAAGACAGAGATAGAGTATATCCACGTGTCTCACTCAGCCTGCACAGAATGAACAGCAGAGGTAGAAGACAGAGATAGAGTATATCCACGTGTTTCACTCAGTCTGCTCAGAAGGAAGAGCATAGGTAGAAGACAGAGATAGAGTATATCCACGTGTCTCACTCAGCCTGCTCAGAAGGAACAGCAGAGGTAGAAGACAGGGATAGAATATATCCACGTGTCTGATCTACACCTCACTCAGCCTGCTCAGAAGGAACAGCAGAGGTATAAGACAGAGATAGAGTATATCCACGTGTCTCACTCAGCCTGCTCAGAAGGAACAGCAGAGGTAGAAGACAGAGATAGAGTATATCCACGTGTCTGATCTACACCTCACTCAACCTGCTCAGAATGAACAGCATAGGTAGAAGACAGAGATAGAGTATATCCACGTGTCTATTCTACACCTCACTCAGCCTGCTCAGAAGGAACAGCAGAGGTATAAGACAGAGATAGAGTATATCCACGTGTCTCACTCAGCCTGCTCAGAAGGAACAGCAGAGGTAGAAGACAGAGATAGAGTATATCCACGTGTCTGATTTACACCTCACTCAGCCTCCTCAGAATGAACAGCAGGTGTAGAAAACAGAGATAGAGTATATCCACGTGTCTCACTCAGCCTGCACAGAATGAACAGCAGAGGTAGAAGACAGAGATAGAGTATATCCACGTGTCTCACTCAGCCTGCTCAGAAGGAACAGCAGAGGTATAAGACAGAGATAGAGTATATCCACGTGTCTGATCAACACCTCACTCAGAGTGTTCGGAAGGAACAGCAGAGGTAGAAGACAGAGATAGAGTATATCCACGTGTCTCACTCAGCCTGCTCGGAATGAACAGCAGAGATAGAAGACAGAGATAGAGTATATCCACATGTCTGATCTACACCTCACTCAGCCTGCTCAGAAGGAACAGCAGAGGTAGAAGACAGATATAGAATATATCCACGTGTCTAATCTACACCTCACTCAGCCTGCTCAGAAGGAACATCAGATGTAGAAGACAGAAATAGAGTATATCCACGTGTCTCACTCAGCCTGCTCAGAAGGAACAGCAGACGTAGAAGACAGAGATAGAGTATATCCACGTGTCTCACTCAGCCTGCTCAGAAGGAACAGCAGAGGTAGAAGACAGAGACAGAGTGTATCCACGTGTCTGATCTACACCTCAATCAGCCTGTTCGGAAGGAACAGCAGAGGTAGAGGACAGAGATAGAGTATATCCACGTGTCTCACTCAGCCTGCTCAGAAGGAAGAGCATAGGTAGAAGACAGAGATAGAGTATATCCACGTGTCTCACTCAGCCTGCTCAGAAGGAACAGCAGAGGTAGAAGACAGAGATAGAATATATCCACGTGTCTGATCTACACCTCACTCAGCCTGCTCAGAAGGAACAGCAGAGGTATAAGACAGAGATAGAGTATATCCACGTGTCTGATCTACACCTCACTCAGCCTGCTCAGAAGAAACAGCAGAGGTAGAAGACAGATATAGAATATATCCACGTGTCTGATCTACACCTCACTAAGCCTGCTCAGAAGGAACATCAGATGTAGAAGACAGAGATAGAGTATATCAACGTGTCTCACTCAGCCTGCTCAGAAGGAATAGCAGACGTAGAAGACAGAGATAGAGTATATCCACGTGTCTCACTCAGCCTGCTCAAAAGGAACAGCAGAGGTAGAAGACAGAGACAGAGTATATCCACGTGTCTGATCTACACCTCAATCAGCCTGTTCGGAAGGAACAGCAGAGGTAGAGGACAGAGATATAGTATATCCACGTGTCTCACTCAGCCTGCTCAGAAGGAAGAGCATAGGTAGAAGACAGAGATAGAGTATATCCAGGTGTCTGATATACACCTCACTCAGCCTCCTCAGAAGGAACATCAGAGGTATAAGACAGAGATAGAGTACATCCACGTGTCTCACTCAGCCTGCTCAGAAGGAACAGCAGACGTAGAAGACAGAGATAGAGTATATCCACGTGTCTGATCTACACCTCACTCAGCCTGCTCAGAAGGAACAGCATAGGTAGAAGACAGAGATATAGTATATCCACGTGTCTATTCTACACCTCACTCAGCCTGCTCAGAAGGAACAGCAGAGGTATAAGACAGAGATAGAGTATATCCACGTGTCTGATCTACACCTCACTCAGCCTGCTCAGAAGGAACAGCAGAGGTAGAAGACAGAGATAGAGTATATCCACGTGTCTGATCTACACCTCACTCAGCCTCCTCAGAATGAACAGCAGGTGTAGAAGACAGAGATAGAGTATATCCACGTGTCTCACTCAGCCTGCACAGAATGAACAGCAGAGGTAGAAGACAGAGATAGAGTATATCCACGTGTTTCACTCAGTCTGCTCAGAAGGAAGAGCATAGGTAGAAGACAGAGATAGAGTATATCCACGTGTCTCACTCAGCCTGCTCAGAAGGAACAGCAGAGGTAGAAGACAGGGATAGAATATATCCACGTGTCTGATCTACACCTCACTCAGCCTGCTCAGAAGGAACAGCAGAGGTATAAGACAGAGATAGAGTATATCCACGTGTCTCACTCAGCCTGCTCAGAAGGAACAGCAGAGGTAGAAGATAGAGATAGAGTATATCCACGTGTCTGATCTACACCTCACTCAGCCTGCTCAGAATGAACAGCATAGGTAGAAGACAGAGATAGAGTATATCCACGTGTCTATTCTACACCTCACTCAGCCTGCTCAGAAGGAACAGCAGAGGTATAAGACAGAGATAGAGTATATCCACGTGTCTCACTCAGCCTGCTCAGAAGGAACAGCAGAGGTAGAAGACAGAGATAGAGTATATCCACGTGTCTGATCTACACCTCACTCAGCCTCCTCAGAATGAACAGCAGGTGTAGAAGACAGAGATAGAGTATATCCACGTGTCTCACTCAGCCTGCACAGAATGAACAGCAGAGGTAGAAGACAGAGATAGAGTATATCCACGTGTCTCACTCAGCCTGCTCAGAAGGAACAGCAGAGGTAGAAGACAGAGATAGAGTATATCCACGTGTCTGATCAACACCTCACTCAGAGTGTTCGGAAGGAACAGCAGAGGTAGAAGACAGAGATAGAGTATATCCACGTGTCTCACTCAGCCTGCTCGGAATGAACAGCAGAGATAGAAGACAGAGATAGAGTATATCCACGTGTCTGATCTACACCTCACTCAGCCTGCTCAGAATGAACAGCATAGGTAGAAGACAGAGATAGAGTATATCCACGTGTCTATTCTACACCTCACTCAGCCTGCTCAGAAGGAACAGCAGAGGTATAAGACAGAGATAGAGTATGTCCACGTGTCTCACTCAGCCTGCTCAGAAGGAACAGCAGAGGTAGAAGACAGAGATAGAGTATATCCACGTGTCTGATCTACACCTCAATCAGCCTGCTCAGAAAGAACAGCAGAGGTAGAAGACAGAGATAGAGTATATCCATGTGTCTCACTCAGCCTGTTCAGAAGGAACAGCAGGGGTACACGACAGAGATATAGTATATCCACGTGTCTGATCTACACCTCACTCAGCCTCCTCAGAAGGAACAGCAGAGGTAGAGGACAGAGATAGAGAATATCCACGTGTCTCACTCAGCCTGCTCAGAAGGAACTGCAGAGGTAGAAGACAGAGATAGAGTATATCCACGTGTCTCACTCAGCCTGCTCAGAAGGAACAGCAGAGGTAGAAGACAGAGATAGAGTATATCCACGTGTCTCACTCAGCCTGCTCAGAAGGAACAGCAGAGGTAGAAGACAGAGATAGAGTATATCCACGTGTCTGATCTACACCTCACTCAGCCTGTTCGGAAGGAACAGCAGAGGTAGAGGACAGAGATAGAGTATATCCACGTGTCTCACTCAGCCTGCTCAGAAGGAAGGGCATATGTAGAAGACAGAGATAGAGTATATCCACGTGTCTGATCAACACCTCACTCAGAGTGTTCGGAAGGAACAGCAGAGGTAGAAGACAGAGATAGAGTATATCCACGTGTCTCACTCAGCCTGCTCGGAATGAACAGCAGAGATAGAAGACAGAGATAGAGTATATCCACGTGTCTGATCTACACCTCACTCAGCCTGCTCAGAAGGAACAGCAGAGGTAGACGACAGATATAGAATATATCCACGTGTCTGATCTACACCTCACTCAGCCTGCTCAGAAGGAACATCAGATGTAGAAGACAGAGATAGAGTATATCCACGTGTCTCACTCAGCCTGCTCAGAAGGAACAGCAGACGTAGAAGACAGAGATAGAGTATATCCACGTGTCTCACTCAGCCTGCTCAGAAGGAACAGCAGAGGTAGAAGACAGAGACAGAGTATATCCACGTGTCTGATCTACACCTCAATCAGCCTGCTCAGAAAGAACAGCAGAGGTAGAAGACAGAGATAGAGTATATCCACGTGTCTCACTCAGCCTGTTCAGAAGGAACAGCAGGGGTACACGACAGAGATATAGTATATCCACGTGTCTGATCTACACCTCACTCAGCCTCCTCAGAAGGAACAGCAGAGGTAGAGGACAGAGATAGAGAATATCCACGTGTCTCACTCAGCCTGCTCAGAAGGAACTGCAGAGGTAGAAGACAGAGATAGAGTATATCCACGTGTCTCACTCAGCCTGCTCAGAAGGAACAGCAGAGGTAGAAGACAGAGATAGAGTATATCCACGTGTCTCACTCAGCCTGCTCAGAAGGAACAGCAGAGATAGAAGACAGAGATAGAGTATATCCACGTGTCTGATCTACACCTCACTCAGCCTGTTCGGAAGGAACAGCAGAGGTAGAGGACAGAGATAGAGTATATCCACGTGTCTCACTCAGCCTGCTCAGAAGGAAGGGCATATGTAGAAGACAGAGATAGAGTATATCCACGTGTCTGATCTACACCCCACTCAGCCTGCTCAGAAGGAACAGCAGAGGTATAAGACAGAGATACAGTATATCCACGTGTCTCACTCAGCCTGCTCAGAAGGAACAGCAGAGGTAGAAGACAGAGATAGAGTATATCCACGTGTCTCACTCAGCCTGCTCAGAATGAACAGCAGAGGTAGAAGACAGAGATAGAGTATATCTACGTGTCTGATCTACACCTCACTCAGCCTGCTCAGAAGGAACAGCAGAGGTAAAAGACAGAGATAGAGTATATCCACGTGTCTCACTCAGCCTGCTCAGAAGGAACAGCAGAGGTACAAGACAGAGATAGAGTATATCCACGTGTCTGATCTACACCTCACTCAGCCTGCTCAGAAGAAACAGCAGAGGTAGAAGACAGATATAGAGTATATCCACGTGTCTAACTCAGCCTGCTCAGAAGGAACAGCAGAGGTAGAAGACAGAGACAGAGTATATCCACGTGTCTGATCTACACCTCATTCAGCCTCCTCAGAAGGAACAGCAGAGGTAGAAGACAGAGATAGAGTATATCCACGTGTCTCACTCAGCCTGCTCAGAAGGAACAGCAGAGGTAGAAGACAGAGATAGAGTATATCCACGTGTCTCACTCAGCCTGCTCAGAAGGAACAGCAGAGGTAGAAGACAGAGATAGAGTATATTCACGTGTCTCACTCAGTCTGCTCAGAAGGAACAGCAGAGGTAGAAGACAGAGATAGAGTATATCCAGGTGTCTGATCTACACCTCACTCAGCCTGTTAGGAAGGAACAGCAGAGGTAGAAGACAGAGATAGAGTATATCCACGTGTCTCACTCAGTCTGCTCAGAAGGAAGAGCATAGGTAGAAGACAGAGATAGAGTATATCCACGTGTCTCACTCAGCCTGCTCAGAAGGAACAGCAGAGGTAGAAGACAGGGATAGAATATATCCACGTGTCTGATCTACACCTCACTCAGCCTGCTCAGTAGGAACAACAGAGGTATAAGACAGAGATAGAGTATATCTACGTGTCTCACTCAGCCTGCTCAGAATGAACAGCAGAGGTAGAAGACAGAGATAGAGTATATCCAGGTGTCTGATATACACCTCACTCAGCCTCCTCAGAAGGAACATCAGAGGTTTAAGAGAGAGATAGAGTATATCCACGTGTCTCACTCAGCCTGCTCAGAAGGAACAGCAGACGTAGAAGACAGAGATAGAGTATATCCACGTGTCTGATCTACACCTCACTCAGCCTGCTCAGAAGGAACAGCATAGGTAGAAGACAGAGATAGAGTATATCCACGTGTCTATTCTACACCTCACTCAGCCTGCTCAGAAGGAACAGCAGAGGTATAAGACAGAGATAGAGTATATCCACGTGTCTCACTCAGCCTGCTCAGAAGGAACAGCATAGGTAGAAGACAGAGATAGAGTATATCCACGTGTCTGATCTACACCTCACTCAGCCTCCTCAGAATGAACAGCAGGTGTAGAAGACAGAGATAGAGTATATCCACGTGTCTCACTCAGCCTGCACAGAATGAACAGCAGAGGTAGAAGACAGAGATAGAGTATATCCACGTGTCTCACTCAGCCTGCTCAGAAGGAACAGCAGAGGTAGAAGACAGAGATAGAGTATATCCACGTGTCTGATCAACACCTCACTCAGAGTGTTCGGAAGGAACAGCAGAGGTAGAAGACAGAGATAGAGTATATCCACGTGTCTCACTCAGCCTGATCGGAATGAACAGCAGAGATAGAAGACAGAGATAGAGTATATCTACGTGTCTGATCTACACCTCACTCAGCCTGCTCAGAAGGAAGAGCAGAGGTATAAGACAGAGATAGAGTATATCCACGTGTCTCACTCAGCCTGCTCAGAAGGAACAGCAGAGGTAGAAGACAGAGACAGAGTATATCCACGTGTCTGATCTACACCTCAGTCAGCCTGCTCAAAAGGAACAGCAGAGGTAGAAGACAGAGATAGAGTATATCCACGTGTCTCACTCAGCCTGTTCAGAAGGAACAGCAGGGGTACACGACAGAGATAGAGTATATCCACGTGTCTGATCTACACCTCACTCAGCCTCCTCAGAAGGAACAGCAGATTTAGAGGACAGAGAAAGAGAATATCCACGTGTCTCACTCAGCCTGCTCAGAAGGAACTGCAGAGGTAGAAGACAGAGATAGAGTACATCCACGTGTCTAACTCAGCCTGCTCAGAAGGAACAGCAGAGGTAGAAGACAGAGATAGAGTATATCCACGTGTCTCACTCAGCCTGCTTAGAAGGAAGAGCATAGGTAGAAGACAGAGATAGAGTATATCCACGTGTCTCATTCAGCCTGCTCAGAAGGAACAGCAGAGGTAGAAGACAGAGATAGAATATATCCACGTGTCTGATCTACACCTCACACAGCCTGCTCAGAAGGAACAGCAGAGGTATAAGACAGAGATAGAGTATATCCACGTGTCTCACTCAGCCTGCTCAGAAGGAACAGCAGAGGTCGAAGACAGAGATAGAGTATATCCACGTGTCTCACTCAGCCTGCTCAGAAGCAACAGCAGAGGTACAAGACAGAGATAGAGTATATCCACGTGTCTGATCTACACCTCACTCAGCCTGCTCAGAAGAAACAGCAGAGGTAGAAGACAGATATAGAGTATATCCACGTGTCTAACTCAGCCTGCTCAGAAGGAACAGCAGAGGTAGAAGACAGAGATAGAGTATATCCACGTGTCTCACTCAGCCTGCTCAGAAGGAACAGCAGAGGTAGAAGACAGAGACAGAGTATATCCACGTGTCTGATCTACACCTCACTCAGCCTCCTCAGAAGGAACAGCAGAGGTAGAAGACAGAGATAGAGTATATCCACGTGTCTCACTCAGCCTGCTCAGAAGGAACAGCAGAGGTAGAAGACAGAGATAGAGTATATCCACGTGTCTCACTCAGCCTGCTCAGAAGGAACAGCAGAGGTAGAAGACAGAGATAGAGTATATTCACGTGTCTCACTCAGTCTGCTCAGAAGGAACAGCAGAGGTAGAAGACAGAGATAGAGTATATCCACGTGTCTGATCTACACCTCACTCAGCCTGTTAGGAAGGAACAGCAGAGGTAGAAGACAGAGATAGAGTATATCCACGTGTCTCACTCAGTCTGCTCAGAAGGAAGAGCATAGGTAGAAGACAGAGATAGAGTATATCCACATGTCTCACTCAGCCTGCTCAGAAGGAACAGCAGAGGTAGAAGACAGGGATAGAATATATCCACGTGTCTGATCTACACCTCACTCAGCCTGCTCAGAAGGAACAGCAGAGGTATAAGACAGAGATAGAGTATATCCACGTGTCTCACTCAGCCTGCTCAGAATGAACAGCAGAGGTAGAAGACAGAGATAGAGTATATCCAGGTGTCTGATATACACCTCACTCAGCCTTCTCAGAAGGAACATCAGAGGTATAAGACAGAGATAGAGTATATCCACGTGTCTCACTCAGCCTGCTCAGAAGGAACAGCAGACGTAGAAGACAGAGATAGAGTATATCCACGTGTCTGATCTACACCTCACTCAGCCTGCTCAGAAGGAACAGCATAGGTAGAAGACAGAGATAGAGTATATCCACGTCTCTATTCTACACCTCACTCAGCCTGCTCAGAAGGAACAGCAGAGGTATAAGACAGAGATAGAGTATATCCACGTGTCTCACTCAGCCTGCTCAGAAGGAACAGCAGAGGTAGAAGACAGAGATAGAGTATATCCACGTGTCTGATCTACACCTCACTAAGCCTCCTCAGAATGAACAGCAGGTGTAGAAGACAGAGATAGAGTATATCCACGTGTCTCACTCAGCCTGCACAGAATGAACAGCAGAGGTAGAAGACAGAGATAGAGTATATCCACGTGTCTCACTCAGCCTGCTCAGAAGGAACAGCAGAGGTAGAAGACAGAGATAGAGTATATCCACGTGTCTGATCAACACCTCACTCAGAGTGTTCGGAAGGAACAGCAGAGGTAGAAGACAGAGATAGAGTATATCCACGTGTATCACTCAGCCTGCTCGGAATGAACAGCAGAGATAGAAGACAGAGATAGAGTATATCTACGTGTCTGATCTACACCTCACTCAGCCTGCTCAGAAGGAAGAGCAGAGGTATAAGACAGAGATAGAGTATATCCACGTGTCTCACTCAGCCTGCTCAGAAGGAACAGCAGAGGTAGAAGACAGAGATAGAGTATATCCAGGTGTCTGATCTACACCTCACTCAGCCTCCTCAGAAGGAACATCATATGTATAAGACAGAGATAGAGTATATCCACGTGTCTCACTCAGCCTGCTCAGAAGGAACAGCAGACGTAGAAGACAGAGATAGAGTATATCCACGTGTCTGATCTACACCTCACTCAGCCTGCTCAGAAGGAACAGCATAGGTAGAAGACAGAGATAGAGTATATCCACCTGTCTATTCTACACCTCACTCAGCCTGCTCAGAAGGAACAGCAGAGGTATAAGACAGAGATAGAGTATATCCACGTGTCTCACTCAGCCTGCTCAGAAGGAACAGCAGAGGTAGAAGACAGAGATAGAGTATATCCACGTGTCTGATCTACACCTCACTCAGCCTCCTCAGAAGGAACAGCAGGGTTAGAAGACAGAGATAGAGTATATCCACGTGTCTCACTCAGCCTGCTCAGAAGGAACAGCAGAGGTAGAAGACAGAGATAGAGTATATCTACGTGTCTGATCTACACCTCACTCAGCCTGCTCAGAAGGAACAGCAGAGGTAGAAGACAGAGATAGAGTATATCCACGTGTCTCACTCAGCCTGCTCAGAAGGAACAGCAGAGGTAGAAGACAGAGACAGAGTATATCCACGTGTCTGATCTACACCTCACTCAGCCTCCTCAGAATGAACAGCAGAGGTACAAGACAGAGATAGAGTATATCCACGTGTCTGATCTACACCTCACTCAGCCTGCTCAGAAGAAACAGCAGAGGTAGAAGACAGATATAGAGTATATCCACGTGTCTAACTCAGCCTGGTCAGAAGGAACAGCAGAGGTAGAAGACAGAGATAGAGTATATCCACGTGTCTCACTCAGCCTGCTCAGAAGGAACAGCAGAGGTAGAAGACAGAGACAGAGTATATCCACGTGTCTGATCTACACCTCACTCAGCCTCCTCAGAAGGAACAGCAGAGGTAGAAGACAGAGATAGAGTATATCCACGTGTCTCACTCAGCCTGCTCAGAAGGAACAGCAGAGGTAGAAGACAGAGATAGAGTATATCCACGTGTCTCACTCAGCCTGCTCAGAAGGAACAGCAGAGGTAGAAGACAGAGATAGAGTATATTCACGTGTCTCACTCAGTCTGCTCAGAAGGAACAGCAGAGGTAGAAGACAGAGATAGAGTATATCCACGTGTCTGATCTACACCTCACTCAGCCTGGTAGGAAGGAACAGCAGAGGTAGAAGACAGAGATAGAGTATATCCACGTGTCTCACTCAGTCTGCTCAGAAGGAAGAGCATAGGTAGAAGACAGAGATAGAGTATATCCACGTGTCTCACTCAGCCTGCTCAGAAGGAACAGCAGAGGTAGAAGACAGAGATAGAGTATATCCACGTGTCTCACTCAGCCTGCTCAGAAGGAACAGCAGAGGTAGAAGACAGAGATAGAGTATATTCACGTGTCTCACTCAGTCTGCTCAGAAGGAACAGCAGAGGTAGAAGACAGAGATAGAGTATATCCACGTGTCTGATCTACACCTCACTCAGCCTGTTAGGAAGGAACAGCAGAGGTAGAAGACAGAGATAGAGTATATCCACGTGTCTCACTCAGTCTGCTCAGAAGGAAGAGCATAGGTAGAAGACAGAGATAGAGTATATCCACATGTCTCACTCAGCCTGCTCAGAAGGAACAGCAGAGGTAGAAGACAGGGATAGAATATATCCACGTGTCTGATCTACACCTCACTCAGCCTGCTCAGAAGGAACAGCAGAGGTATAAGACAGAGATAGAGTATATCCACGTGTCTCACTCAGCCTGCTCAGAATGAACAGCAGAGGTAGAAGACAGAGATAGAGTATATCCAGGTGTCTGATATACACCTCACTCAGCCTTCTCAGAAGGAACATCAGAGGTATAAGACAGAGATAGAGTATATCCACGTGTCTCACTCAGCCTGCTCAGAAGGAACAGCAGACGTAGAAGACAGAGATAGAGTATATCCACGTGTCTGATCTACACCTCACTCAGCCTGCTCAGAAGGAACAGCATAGGTAGAAGACAGAGATAGAGTATATCCACGTCTCTATTCTACACCTCACTCAGCCTGCTCAGAAGGAACAGCAGAGGTATAAGACAGAGATAGAGTATATCCACGTGTCTCACTCAGCCTGCTCAGAAGGAACAGCAGAGGTAGAAGACAGAGATAGAGTATATCCACGTGTCTGATCTACACCTCACTAAGCCTCCTCAGAATGAACAGCAGGTGTAGAAGACAGAGATAGAGTATATCCACGTGTCTCACTCAGCCTGCACAGAATGAACAGCAGAGGTAGAAGACAGAGATAGAGTATATCCACGTGTCTCACTCAGCCTGCTCAGAAGGAACAGCAGAGGTAGAAGACAGAGATAGAGTATATCCACGTGTCTGATCAACACCTCACTCAGAGTGTTCGGAAGGAACAGCAGAGGTAGAAGACAGAGATAGAGTATATCCACGTGTATCACTCAGCCTGCTCGGAATGAACAGCAGAGATAGAAGACAGAGATAGAGTATATCTACGTGTCTGATCTACACCTCACTCAGCCTGCTCAGAAGGAAGAGCAGAGGTATAAGACAGAGATAGAGTATATCCACGTGTCTCACTCAGCCTGCTCAGAAGGAACAGCAGAGGTAGAAGACAGAGATAGAGTATATCCAGGTGTCTGATCTACACCTCACTCAGCCTCCTCAGAAGGAACATCATATGTATAAGACAGAGATAGAGTATATCCACGTGTCTCACTCAGCCTGCTCAGAAGGAACAGCAGACGTAGAAGACAGAGATAGAGTATATCCACGTGTCTGATCTACACCTCACTCAGCCTGCTCAGAAGGAACAGCATAGGTAGAAGACAGAGATAGAGTATATCCACCTGTCTATTCTACACCTCCCTCAGCCTGCTCAGAAGGAACAGCAGAGGTATAAGACAGAGATAGAGTATATCCACGTGTCTCACTCAGCCTGCTCAGAAGGAACAGCAGAGGTAGAAGACAGAGATAGAGTATATCCACGTGTCTGATCTACACCTCACTCAGCCTCCTCAGAAGGAACAGCAGGGTTAGAAGACAGAGATAGAGTATATCCACGTGTCTCACTCAGCCTGCTCAGAAGGAACAGCAGAGGTAGAAGACAGAGATAGAGTATATCTACGTGTCTGATCTACACCTCACTCAGCCTGCTCAGAAGGAACAGCAGAGGTAGAAGACAGAGATAGAGTATATCCACGTGTCTCACTCAGCCTGCTCAGAAGGAACAGCAGAGGTAGAAGACAGAGACAGAGTATATCCACGTGTCTGATCTACACCTCACTCAGCCTCCTCAGAAGGAACAGCAGAGGTACAAGACAGAGATAGAGTATATCCACGTGTCTGATCTACACCTCACTCAGCCTGCTCAGAAGAAACAGCAGAGGTAGAAGACAGATATAGAGTATATCCACGTGTCTAACTCAGCCTGCTCAGAAGGAACAGCAGAGGTAGAAGACAGAGATAGAGTATATCCACGTGTCTCACTCAGCCTGCTCAGAAGGAACAGCAGAGGTAGAAGACAGAGACAGAGTATATCCACGTGTCTGATCTACACCTCACTCAGCCTCCTCAGAAGGAACAGCAGAGGTAGAAGACAGAGATAGAGTATATCCACGTGTCTGATCTACACCTCACTCAGCCTGGTAGGAAGGAACAGCAGAGGTAGAAGACAGAGATAGAGTATATCCACGTGTCTCACTCAGTCTGCTCAGAAGGAAGAGCATAGGTAGAAGACAGAGATAGAGTATATCCACGTGTCTCACTCAGCCTGCTCAGAAGGAACAGCAGAGGTAGAAGACAGGGATAGAATATATCCACGTGTCTGATCTACACCTCACTCAGCCTGCTCAGAAGGAACAGCAGAGGTATAAGACAGAGATAGAGTATATCCACGTGTCTCACTCAGCCTGCTCAGAATGAACAGCAGAGGTAGAAGACAGAGATAGAGTATATCCAGGTGTCTGATATACACCTCACTCAGCCTCCTCAGAAGGAACATCAGAGGTATAAGACAGAGATAGAGTATATCCACGTGTCTCACTCAGCCTGCTCAGAAGGAACAGCAGACGTAGAAGACAGAGATAGAGTATATCCACGTGTCTGATCTACACCTCACTCAGCCTGCTCAGAAGGAACAGCATAGGTAGAAGACAGAGATAGAGTATATCCACGTGTCTATTCTACACCTCACTCAGCCTGCTCAGAAGGAACAGCAGAGGTATAAGACAGAGATATAGTATATCCACGTGTCTCACTCAGCCTGCTCAGAAGGAACAGCAGAGGTAGAAGACAGAGATAGAGTATATCCACGTGTCTGATCTACACCTCACTCAGCCTCCTCAGAATGAACAGCAGGTGTAGAAGACAGAGATAGAGTATATCCACGTGTCTCACTCAGCCTGCACAGAATGAACAGCAGAGGTAGAAGACAGAGATAGAGTATATCCACGTGTCTCACTCAGCCTGCTCAGAAGGAACAGCAGAGGTAGAAGACAGAGATAGAGTATATCCACGTGTCTGATCAACACCTCACTCAGAGTGTTCGGAAGGAACAGCAGAGGTAGAAGACAGAGATAGAGTATATCCACGTGTCTCACTCAGCCTGCTCGGAATGAACAGCAGAGATAGAAGACAGAGATAGAGTATATCTACGTGTCTGATCTACACCTCACTCAGCCTGCTCAGAAGGAAGAGCAGAGGTATAAGACAGAGATAGAGTATATCCACGTGTCTCACTCAGCCTGCTCAGAAGGAACAGCAGAGGTAGAAGACAGAGATAGAGTATATCCAGGTGTCTGATCTACACCTCACTCAGCCTCCTCAGAAGGAACATCAGATGTATAAGACAGAGATAGAGTATATCCACGTGTCTCACTCAGCCTGCTCAGAAGGAACAGCAGACGTAGAAGACAGAGATAGAGTATATCCACGTGTCTGATCTACACCTCACTCAGCCTGCTCAGAAGGAACAGCATAGGTAGAAGACAGAGATAGAGTATATCCACCTGTCTATTCTACACCTCACTCAGCCTGCTCAGAAGGAACAGCAGAGGTATAAGACAGAGATAGAGTATATCCACGTGTCTCACTCAGCCTGCTCAGAAGGAACAGCAGAGGTAGAAGACAGAGATAGAGTATATCCACGTGTCTGATCTACACCTCACTCAGCCTCCTCAGAAGGAACAGCAGGGTTAGAAGACAGAGATAGAGTATATCCACGTGTCTCACTCAGCCTGCTCAGAAGGAACAGCAGAGGTAGAAGACAGAGATAGAGTATATCTACGTGTCTGATCTACACCTCACTCAGCCTGCTCAGAAGGAACAGCAGAGGTAGAAGACAGAGATAGAGTATATCCACGTGTCTCACTCAGCCTGCTCAGAAGGAACAGCAGAGGTAGAAGACAGAGACAGAGTATATCCACGTGTCTGATCTACACCTCACTCAGCCTCCTCAGAAGGAACAGCAGAGGTACAAGACAGAGATAGAGTATATCCACGTGTCTGATCTACACCTCACTCAGCCTGCTCAGAAGAAACAGCAGAGGTAGAAGACAGATATAGAGTATATCCACGTGTCTAACTCAGCCTGCTCAGAAGGAACAGCAGAGGTAGAAGACAGAGATAGAGTATATCCACGTGTCTCACTCAGCCTGCTCAGAAGGAACAGCAGAGGTAGAAGACAGAGACAGAGTATATCCACGTGTCTGATCTACACCTCACTCAGCCTCCTCAGAAGGAACAGCAGAGGTAGAAGACAGAGATAGAGTATATCCACGTGTCTCACTCAGCCTGCTCAGAAGGAACAGCAGAGGTAGAAGACAGAGATAGAGTATATCCACGTGTCTCACTCAGCCTGCTCAGAAGGAACAGCAGAGGTAGAAGACAGAGATAGAGTATATTCACGTGTCTCACTCAGTCTGCTCAGAAGGAACAGCAGAGGTAGAAGACAGAGATAGAGTATATCCACGTGTCTGATCTACACCTCACTCAGCCTGGTAGGAAGGAACAGCAGAGGTAGAAGACAGAGATAGAGTATATCCACGTGTCTCACTCAGTCTGCTCAGAAGGAAGAGCATAGGTAGAAGACAGAGATAGAGTATATCCACGTGTCTCACTCAGCCTGCTCAGAAGGAACAGCAGAGGTAGAAGACAGGGATAGAATATATCCACGTGTCTGATCTACACCTCACTCAGCCTGCTCAGAAGGAACAGCAGAGGTATAAGACAGAGATAGAGTATATCCACGTGTCTCACTCAGCCTGCTCAGAATGAACAGCAGAGGTAGAAGACAGAGATAGAGTATATCCAGGTGTCTGATATACACCTCACTCAGCCTCCTCAGAAGGAACATCAGAGGTATAAGACAGAGATAGAGTATATCCACGTGTCTCACTCAGCCTGCTCAGAAGGAACAGCAGACGTAGAAGACAGAGATAGAGTATATCCACGTGTCTGATCTACACCTCACTCAGCCTGCTCAGAAGGAACAGCATAGGTAGAAGACAGAGATAGAGTATATCCACGTGTCTATTCTACACCTCACTCAGCCTGCTCAGAAGGAACAGCAGAGGTATAAGACAGAGATATAGTATATCCACGTGTCTCACTCAGCCTGCTCAGAAGGAACAGCAGAGGTAGAAGACAGAGATAGAGTATATCCACGTGTCTGATCTACACCTCACTCAGCCTCCTCAGAATGAACAGCAGGTGTAGAAGACAGAGATAGAGTATATCCACGTGTCTCACTCAGCCTGCACAGAATGAACAGCAGAGGTAGAAGACAGAGATAGAGTATATCCACGTGTCTCACTCAGCCTGCTCAGAAGGAACAGCAGAGGTAGAAGACAGAGATAGAGTATATCCACGTGTCTGATCAACACCTCACTCAGAGTGTTCGGAAGGAACAGCAGAGGTAGAAGACAGAGATAGAGTATATCCACGTGTCTCACTCAGCCTGCTCGGAATGAACAGCAGAGATAGAAGACAGAGATAGAGTATATCTACGTGTCTGATCTACACCTCACTCAGCCTGCTCAGAAGGAAGAGCAGAGGTATAAGACAGAGATAGAGTATATCCACGTGTCTCACTCAGCCTGCTCAGAAGGAACAGCAGAGGTAGAAGACAGAGATAGAGTATATCCAGGTGTCTGATCTACACCTCACTCAGCCTCCTCAGAAGGAACATCAGATGTATAAGACAGAGATAGAGTATATCCACGTGTCTCACTCAGCCTGCTCAGAAGGAACAGCAGACGTAGAAGACAGAGATAGAGTATATCCACGTGTCTGATCTACACCTCACTCAGCCTGCTCAGAAGGAACAGCATAGGTAGAAGACAGAGATAGAGTATATCCACCTGTCTATTCTACACCTCACTCAGCCTGCTCAGAAGGAACAGCAGAGGTATAAGACAGAGATAGAGTATATCCACGTGTCTCACTCAGCCTGCTCAGAAGGAACAGCAGAGGTAGAAGACAGAGATAGAGTATATCCACGTGTCTGATCTACACCTCACTCAGCCTCCTCAGAAGGAACAGCAGGGTTAGAAGACAGAGATAGAGTATATCCACGTGTCTCACTCAGCCTGCTCAGAAGGAACAGCAGAGGTAGAAGACAGAGATAGAGTATATCTACGTGTCTGATCTACACCTCACTCAGCCTGCTCAGAAGGAACAGCAGAGGTAGAAGACAGAGATAGAGTATATCCACGTGTCTCACTCAGCCTGCTCAGAAGGAACAGCAGAGGTAGAAGACAGAGACAGAGTATATCCACGTGTCTGATCTACACCTCACTCAGCCTCCTCAGAAGGAACAGCAGAGGTACAAGACAGAGATAGAGTATATCCACGTGTCTGATCTACACCTCACTCAGCCTGCTCAGAAGAAACAGCAGAGGTAGAAGACAGATATAGAGTATATCCACGTGTCTAACTCAGCCTGCTCAGAAGGAACAGCAGAGGTAGAAGACAGAGATAGAGTATATCCACGTGTCTCACTCAGCCTGCTCAGAAGGAACAGCAGAGGTAGAAGACAGAGACAGAGTATATCCACGTGTCTGATCTACACCTCACTCAGCCTCCTCAGAAGGAACAGCAGAGGTAGAAGACAGAGATAGAGTATATCCACGTGTCTCACTCAGCCTGCTCAGAAGGAACAGCAGAGGTAGAAGACAGAGATAGAGTATATCCACGTGTCTCACTCAGCCTGCTCAGAAGGAACAGCAGAGGTAGAAGACAGAGATAGAGTATATTCACGTGTCTCACTCAGTCTGCTCAGAAGGAACAGCAGAGGTAGAAGACAGAGATAGAGTATATCCACGTGTCTGATCTACACCTCACTCAGCCTGGTAGGAAGGAACAGCAGAGGTAGAAGACAGAGATAGAGTATATCCACGTGTCTCACTCAGTCTGCTCAGAAGGAAGAGCATAGGTAGAAGACAGAGATAGAGTATATCCACGTGTCTCACTCAGCCTGCTCAGAAGGAACAGCAGAGGTAGAAGACAGGGATAGAATATATCCACGTGTCTGATCTACACCTCACTCAGCCTGCTCAGAAGGAACAGCAGAGGTATAAGACAGAGATAGAGTATATCCACGTGTCTCACTCAGCCTGCTCAGAATGAACAGCAGAGGTAGAAGACAGAGATAGAGTATATCCAGGTGTCTGATATACACCTCACTCAGCCTCCTCAGAAGGAACATCAGAGGTATAAGACAGAGATAGAGTATATCCACGTGTCTCACTCAGCCTGCTCAGAAGGAACAGCAGACGTAGAAGACAGAGATAGAGTATATCCACGTGTCTGATCTACACCTCACTCAGCCTGCTCAGAAGGAACAGCATAGGTAGAAGACAGAGATAGAGTATATCCACGTGTCTATTCTACACCTCACTCAGCCTGCTCAGAAGGAACAGCAGAGGTATAAGACAGAGATATAGTATATCCACGTGTCTCACTCAGCCTGCTCAGAAGGAACAGCAGAGGTAGAAGACAGAGATAGAGTATATCCACGTGTCTGATCTACACCTCACTCAGCCTCCTCAGAATGAACAGCAGGTGTAGAAGACAGAGATAGAGTATATCCACGTGTCTCACTCAGCCTGCACAGAATGAACAGCAGAGGTAGAAGACAGAGATAGAGTATATCCACGTGTCTCACTCAGCCTGCTCAGAAGGAACAGCAGAGGTAGAAGACAGAGATAGAGTATATCCACGTGTCTGATCAACACCTCACTCAGAGTGTTCGAAAGGAACAGCAGAGGTAGAAGACAGAGATAGAGTATATCCACGTGTCTCACTCAGCCTGCTCGGAATGAACAGCAGAGATAGAAGACAGAGATAGAGTATATCTACGTGTCTGATCTACACCTCACTCAGCCTGCTCAGAAGGAAGAGCAGAGGTATAAGACAGAGATAGAGTATATCCACGTGTCTCACTCAGCCTGCTCAGAAGGAACAGCAGAGGTAGAAGACAGAGATAGAGTATATCCAGGTGTCTGATCTACACCTCACTCAGCCTCCTCAGAAGGAACATCAGATGTATAAGACAGAGTTAGAGTATATCCACGTGTCTCACTCAGCCTGCTCAGAAGGAACAGCAGACGTAGAAGACAGAGATAGAGTATATCCACGTGTCTGATCTACACCTCACTCAGCCTGCTCAGAAGGAACAGCATAGGTAGAAGACAGAGATAGAGTATATCCACGTGTCTATTCTACACCTCACTCAGCCTGCTCAGAAGGAACAGCAGAGGTATAAGACAGAGATAGAGTATATCCACGTGTCTCACTCAGCCTGCTCAGAAGGAACAGCAGAGGTAGAAGACAGAGATAGAGTATATCCACGTGTCTGATCTACACCTCACTCAGCCTCCTCAGAAGGAACAGCAGGGTTAGAAGACAGAGATAGAGTATATCCACGTGTCTCACTCAGCCTGCTCAGAAGGAACAGCAGAGGTAGAAGACAGAGATAGAGTATATCTACGTGTCTGATCTACACCTCACTCAGCCTGCTCAGAAGGAACAGCAGAGGTAGAAGACAGAGATAGAGTATATCCACGTGTCTCACTCAGCCTGCTCAGAAGGAACAGCAGAGGTAGAAGACAGAGACAGAGTATATCCACGTGTCTGATCTACACCTCACTCAGCCTCCTCAGAAGGAACAGCAGAGGTAGAAGACAGAGATAGAGTATATCCACGTGTCTCACTCAGCCTGCTCAGAAGGAACAGCAGAGGTAGAAGACAGAGATAGAGTATATCCACGTGTCTCACTCAGCCTGCTCAGAAGGAACAGCAGAGGTAGAAGACAGAGATATAGTATATTCACGTGTCTCACTCAGTCTGCTCAGAAGGAACAGCAGAGGTAGAAGACAGAGATAGAGTATATCCACGTGTCTGATCTACACCTCACTCAGCCTGTTAGGAAGGAACAGCAGAGGTAGAAGACAGAGATAGAGTATATCCACGTGTCTCACTCAGTCTGCTCAGAAGGAAGAGCATAGGTAGAAGACAAAGATGGGGTATATCCACGTGTCTCACTCAGCCTGCTCAGAAGGAACAGCAGAGGTAGAAGACAGGGATAGAATATATCCACGTGTCTGATCTACACCTCACTCAGCCTGCTCAGAAGGAACAGAAGAGGTATAAGACAGAGATAGAGTATATCCACGTGTCTAACTCAGCCTGCTCAGAATGAACAGCAGAGGTAGAAGACAGAGATAGAGTATATCCAGGTATCTGATATACACCTCACTCAGCCTCCTCAGAAGGAACATCAGAGGTATAAGACAGAGATAGAGTATATCCACGTGTCTCACTCAGCCTGCTCAGACGGAACAGCAGACGTAGAAGACAGAGATAGAGTATATCCACGTGTCTGATCTACACCTCACTCAGCCTGCTCAGAAGGAACAGCATAGGTAGAAGACAGAGATAGAGTATATCCACGTGTCTATTCTACACCTCACTCAGCCTGCTCAGAAGAAACAGCAGAGGTATAAGACAGAGATAGAGTATATCCACGTGTCTCACTCAGCCTGCTCAGAAGGAACAGCAGAGGTAGAAGACAGAGATAGAGTATATCCACGTGTCTGATCTACACCTCACTCAGCCTCCTCAGAATGAACAGCAGGTGTAGAAGACAGAGATAGAGTATATCCACGTGTCTCACTCAGCCTGCACAGAATGAACAGCAGAGGTAGAAGACAGAGATAGAGTATATCCACGTGTCTCACTCAGCCTGCTCAGAAGGAACAGCAGAGGTAGAAGACAGAGATAGAGTATATCCACGTGTCTGATCAACACCTCACTCAGAGTGTTCGGAAGGAACAGCAGAGGTAGAAGACAGAGATAGAGTATATCCACGTGTCTCACTCAGCCTGCTCGGAATGAACAGCAGAGATAGAAGACAGAGATAGAGTATATCTAGGTGTCTGATCTACACCTCACTCAGCCTGCTCAGAAGGAAGAGCAGAGGTATAAGACAGAGATAGAGTATATCCACGTGTCTCACTCAGCCTGCTCAGAAGGAACAGCAGAGGTAGAAGACAGAGATAGAGTATATCCAGGTGTCTGATCTACACCTAACTCAGCCTCCTCAGAAGGAACATCAGATGTATAAGACAGAGATAGAGTATATCCACGTTTCTCACTCAGCCTGCTCAGAAGGAACAGCAGACGTAGAAGACATAGATAGAGTATATCCACGTGTCTGATCTACACCTCACTCAGCCTGCTCAGAAGGAACAGCATAGGTAGAAGACAGAGATAGAGTATATCCATGTGTCTATTCTACACCTCACTCAGCCTGCTCAGAAGGAACAGCAGAGGTATAAGACAGAGATAAAGTATATCCACGTGTCTCACTCAGCCTGCTCAGAAGGAACAGCAGAGGTAGAAGACAGAGATAGAGTATATCCACGTGTCTGATCTACACCTCACTCAGCCTCCTCAGAATGAACAGCAGGGTTAGAAGACAGAGATAGAGTATATCCACGTGTCTCACTCAGCCTGCACAGAATTAACAGCAGAGGTAGAAGACAGAGATAGAGTATATCCACGTGTCTCACTCAGTCTGCTCAGAAGGAAGAGCATAGGTAGAAGACAGAGATAGAGTATATCCACGTGTCTCACTCAGCCTGCTCAGAAGGAACAGCAGAGGTAGAAGACAGGGATAGAATATATCCACGTGTCTGATCTTCACCTCACTCAGCCTGCTCAGAAGGAACAGCAGAGGTATAAGACAGAGATAGAGTATATCCACGTGTCTCACTCAGCCTGCTCAGAATGAACAGCAGAGGTAGAAGACAGAGATAGAGTATATCCAGGTGTCTGATATACACCTCACTCAGCCTCCTCAGAAGGAACATCAGAGGTTTAAGACAGAGATAGAGTATATCCACGTGTCTCACTCAGCCTGCTCAGAAGGAACAGCAGAGGTAGAAGACAGAGATAGAGTATATCTACGTGTCTGATCTACACCTCACTCAGCCTGCTCAGAAGGAACAGCAGAGGTAGAAGACAGAGATAGAGTATATCCACGTGTCTCACTCAGCCTGCTCAGAAGTAACAGCAGAGGTAGAAGACAGAGACAGAGTATATCCACGTGTCTGATCTACACCTCACTCAGCCTCCTCAGAAGGAACAGCAGAGGTAGAAGACAGAGATAGAGTATATCCACGTGTCTCACTCAGCCTGCTCAGAAGGAACAGCAGAGGTAGAAGACAGAGATAGAGTATATCCACGTGTCTCACTCAGCCTGCTCAGAAGGAACAGCAGAGGTAGAAGACAGAGATATAGTATATTCACGTGTCTCACTCAGTCTGCTCAGAAGGAACAGCAGAGGTAGAAGACAGAGATAGAGTATATCCACGTGTCTGATCTACACCTCACTCAGCCTGTTAGGAAGGAACAGCAGAGGTAGAAGACAGAGATAGAGTATATCCACGTGTCTCACTCAGTCTGCTCAGAAGGAAGAGCATAGGTAGAAGACAAAGATGGGGTATATCCACGTGTCTCACTCAGCCTGCTCAGAAGGAACAGCAGAGGTAGAAGACAGGGATAGAATATATCCACGTGTCTGATCTACACCTCACTCAGCCTGCTCAGAAGGAACAGAAGAGGTATAAGACAGAGATAGAGTATATCCACGTGTCTAACTCAGCCTGCTCAGAATGAACAGCAGAGGTAGAAGACAGAGATAGAGTATATCCAGGTGTCTGATATACACCTCACTCAGCCTCCTCAGAAGGAACATCAGAGGTATAAGACAGAGATAGAGTATATCCACGTGTCTCACTCAGCCTGCTCAGAAGGAACAGCAGACGTAGAAGACAGAGATAGAGTATATCCACGTGTCTGATCTACACCTCACTCGGCCTGCTCAGAAGGAACAGCATAGGTAGAAGACAGAGATAGAGTATATCCACGTGTCTATTCTACACCTCACTCAGCCTGCTCAGAAGAAACAGCAGAGGTATAAGACAGAGATAGAGTATATCCACGTGTCTCACTCAGCCTGCTCAGAAGGAACAGCAGAGGTAGAAGACAGAGATAGAGTATATCCACGTGTCTGATCTACACCTCACTCAGCCTCCTCAGAATGAACAGCAGGTGTAGAAGACAGAGATAGAGTATATCCAAGTGTCTCACTCAGCCTGCACAGAATGAACAGCAGAGGTAGAAGACAGAGATAGAGTATATCCACGTGTCTCACTCAGCCTGCACAGAATGAACAGCAGAGGTAGAAGACAGAGATAGAGTATATCCACGTGTCTCACTCAGCCTGCTCAGAAGGAACAGCAGAGGTAGAAGACAGAGATAGAGTATATCCACGTGTCTGATCAACACCTCACTCAGAGTGTTCGGAAGGAACAGCAGAGGTAGAAGACAGAGATAGAGTATATCCACGTGTCTCACTCAGCCTGCTCGGAATGAACAGCAGAGATAGAAGACAGAGATAGAGTATATCTACGTGTCTGATCTACACCTCACTCAGCCTGCTCAGAAGGAAGAGCAGAGGTATAAGACAGAGATAGAGTATATCCACGTGTCTCACTCAGCCTGCTCAGAAGGAACAGCAGAGGTAGAAGACAGAGATAGAGTATATCCAGGTGTCTGATCTACACCTAACTCAGCCTCCTCAGAAGGAACATCAGATGTATAAGACAGAGATAGAGTATATCCACGTTTCTCACTCAGCCTGCTCAGAAGGAACAGCAGACGTAGAAGACATAGATAGAGTATATCCACGTGTCTGATCTACACCTCACTCAGCCTGCTCAGAAGGAACAGCATAGGTAGAAGACAGAGATAGAGTATATCCATGTGTCTATTCTACACCTCACTCAGCCTGCTCAGAAGGAAGAGCAGAGGTATAAGACAGAGATAAAGTATATCCACGTGTCTCACTCAGCCTGCTCAGAAGGAACAGCAGAGGTAGAAGACAGAGATAGAGTATATCCACGTGTCTGATCTACACCTCACTCAGCCTCCTCAGAATGAACAGCAGGGTTAGAAGACAGAGATAGAGTATATCCACGTGTCTCACTCAGCCTGCACAGAATTAACAGCAGAGGTAGAAGACAGAGATAGAGTATATCCACGTGTCTCACTCAGTCTGCTCAGAAGGAAGAGCATAGGTAGAAGACAGAGATAGAGTATATCCACGTGTCTCACTCAGCCTGCTCAGAAGGAACAGCAGAGGTAGAAGACAGGGATAGAATATATCCACGTGTCTGATCTTCACCTCACTCAGCCTGCTCAGAAGGAACAGCAGAGGTATAAGACAGAGATAGAGTATATCCACGTGTCTCACTCAGCCTGCTCAGAATGAACAGCAGAGGTAGAAGACAGAGATAGAGTATATCCAGGTGTCTGATATACACCTCACTCAGCCTCCTCAGAAGGAACATCAGAGGTTTAAGACAGAGATAGAGTATATCCACGTGTCTCACTCAGCCTGCTCAGAAGGAACAGCAGAGGTAGAAGACAGAGATAGAGTATATCCAGGTGTCTGATCTACACCTCACTCAGCCTCCTCAGAAGGAACATCAGATGTATAAGACAGAGATAGAGTATATCTACGTGTCTCACTCAGCCTGCTCAGAAGGAACAGCAGACGTAGAAGACAGAGATAGAGTATATCCACGTGTCTGATCTACACCTCACTCAGCCTGCTCAGAAGGAACAGCATAGGTAGAAGACAGAGATAGAGTATATCCACGTGTCTATTCTACACCTCACTCAGCCTGCTCAGAAGGAACAGCAGAGGTATAAGACAGAGATAGAGTATATCCACGTGTCTCACTCAGCCTGCTCAGAAGGAACAGCAGAGGTAGAAGACAGAGATAGAGTATATCCACGTGTCTGATCTACACCTCACTCAGCCTCCTCAGAAGGAACAGCAGGGTTAGAAGACAGAGATAGAGTATATCCACGTGTCTCACTCAGCCTGCTCAGAAGGAACAGCAGAGGTAGAAGACAGAGATAGAGTATATCTACGTGTCTGATCTACACCTCACTCAGCCTGCTCAGAAGGAACAGCAGAGGTAGAAGACAGAGATAGAGTATATCCACGTGTCTCACTCAGCCTGCTCAGAAGGAACAGCAGAGGTAGAAGACAGAGACAGAGTATATCCACGTGTCTGATCTACACCTCACTCAGCCTCCTCAGAAGGAATAGCAGAGGTAGAAGACAGAGATAGAGTATATCCACGTGTCTCACTCAGCCTGCTCAGAAGGAACAGCAGAGGTAGAAGACAGAGATAGAGTATATCCACGTGTTTCACTCAGCCTGCTCAGAAGGAACAGCAGAGGTAGAAGACAGAGATATAGTATATTCACGTGTCTCACTCAGTCTGCTCAGAAGGAACAGCAGAGGTAGAAGACAGAGATAGAGTATATCCACGTGTCTGATCTACACCTCACTCAGCCTGTTAGGAAGGAACAGCAGAGGTAGAAGACAGAGATAGAGTATATCCACGTGTCTCACTCAGTCTGCTCAGAAGGAAGAGCATAGGTAGAAGACAAAGATGGGGTATATCCACGTGTCTCACTCAGCCTGCTCAGAAGGAACAGCAGAGGTAGAAGACAGGGATAGAATATATCCACGTGTCTGATCTACACCTCACTCAGCCTGCTCAGAAGGAACAGAAGAGGTATAAGACAGAGATAGAGTATATCCACGTGTCTAACTCAGCCTGCTCAGAATGAACAGCAGAGGTAGAAGACAGAGATAGAGTATATCCAGGTGTCTGATATACACCTCACTCAGCCTCCTCAGAAGGAACATCAGAGGTATAAGACAGAGATAGAGTATATCCACGTGTCTCACTCAGCCTGCTCAGAAGGAACAGCAGACGTAGAAGACAGAGATAGAGTATATCCACGTGTCTGATCTACACCTCACTCAGCCTGCTCAGAAGGAACAGCATAGGTAGAAGACAGAGATAGAGTATATCCACGTGTCTATTCTACACCTCACTCAGCCTGCTCAGAAGAAACAGCAGAGGTATAAGACAGAGATAGAGTATATCCACGTGTCTCACTCAGCCTGCTCAGAAGGAACAGCAGAGGTAGAAGACAAAGATAGAGTATATCCACGTGTCTGATCTACACCTCACTCAGCCTCCTCAGAATGAACAGCAGGTGTAGAAGACAGGGATAGAGTATATCCAAGTGTCTCACTCAGCCTGCACAGAATGAACAGCAGAGGTAGAAGACAGAGATAGAGTATATCCACGTGTCTCACTCAGCCTGCTCAGAAGGAACAGCAGAGGTAGAAGACAGAGATAGAGTATATCCACGTGTCTGATCAACACCTCACTCAGAGTGTTCGGAAGGAACAGCAGAGGTAGAAGACAGAGATAGAGTATATCCACGTGTCTCACTCAGCCTGCTCGGAATGAACAGCAGAGATAGAAGACAGAGATAGAGTATATCTACGTGTCTGATCTACACCTCACTCAGCCTGCTCAGAAGGAAGAGCAGAGGTATAAGACAGAGATAGAGTATATCCACGTGTCTCACTCAGCCTGCTCAGAAGGAACAGCAGAGGTAGAAGACAGAGATAGAGTATATCCAGGTGTCTGATCTACACCTAACTCAGCCTCCTCAGAAGGAACATCAGATGTATAAGACAGAGATAGAGTATATCCACGTTTCTCACTCAGCCTGCTCAGAAGGAACAGCAGACGTAGAAGACATAGATAGAGTATATCCACGTGTCTGATCTACACCTCACTCAGCCTGCTCAGAAGGAACAGCATAGGTAGAAGACAGAGATAGAGTATATCCATGTGTCTATTCTACACCTCACTCAGCCTGCTCAGAAGGAACAGCAGAGGTATAAGACAGAGATAAAGTATATCCACGTGTCTCACTCAGCCTGCTCAGAAGGAACAGCAGAGGTAGAAGACAGAGATAGAGTATTTCCACGTGTCTGATCTACACCTCACTCAGCCTCCTCAGAATGAACAGCAGGGTTAGAAGACAGAGATAGAGTATATCCACGTGTCTCACTCAGCCTGCACAGAATTAACAGCAGAGGTAGAAGACAGAGATAGAGTATATCCACGTGTCTCACTCAGTCTGCTCAGAAGGAAGAGCATAGGTAGAAGACAGAGATAGAGTATATCCACGTGTCTCACTCAGCCTGCTCAGAAGGAACAGCAGAGGTAGAAGACAGGGATAGAATATATCCACGTGTCTGATCTTCACCTCACTCAGCCTGCTCAGAAGGAACAGCAGAGGTATAAGACAGAGATAGAGTATATCCACGTGTCTCACTCAGCCTGCTCAGAATGAACAGCAGAGGTAGAAGACAGAGATAGAGTATATCCAGGTGTCTGATATACACCTCACTCAGCCTCCTCAGAAGGAACATCAGAGGTTTAAGACAGAGATAGAGTATATCCACGTGTCTCACTCAGCCTGCTCAGAAGGAACAGCAGACGTAGAAGACAGAGATAGAGTATATCCACGTGTCTGATCTACACCTCACTCAGCCTGCTCAGAAGGAACAGCATAGGTAGAAGACAGAGATAGAGTATATCCACGTGTCTATTCTACACCTCACTCAGCCTGCTCAGAAGGAACAGCAGAGGTATAAGACAGAGATAGAGTTTATCCACGTGTCTCACTCAGCCTGCTCAGAAGGAACAGCAGAGGTAGAAGACAGAGATAGAGTATATCCACGTGTCTGATCTACACCTCACTCAGCCTCCTCAGAATGAACAGCAGGTGTAGAAGACAGAGATAGAGTATATCCACGTGTCTCACTCAGCCTGCACAGAATGAACAGCAGAGGTAGAAGACAGAGATAGAGTATATCCACGTGTCTCACTCAGCCTGCTCAGAAGGAACAGCAGAGGTAGAAGACAGAGATAGAGTATATCCACGTGTCTGATCAACACCTCACTCAGAGTGTTCGGAAGGAACAGCAGAGGTAGAAGACAGAGATAGAGTATATCCACGTGTCTCACTCAGCCTGATCGGAATGAACAGCAGAGATAGAAGACAGAGATAGAGTATATATACGTGTCTGATCTACACCTCACTCAGCCTGCTCAGAAGGAAGAGCAGAGGTATAAGACAGAGATAGAGTATATCCACGTGTCTCACTCAGCCTGCTCAGAAGGAACAGCAGAGGTAGAAGACAGAGACAGAGTATATCCACGTGTCTGATCTACACCTCAATCAGCCTGCTCAAAAGGAACAGCAGAGGTAGAAGACATAGATAGAGTATATCCACGTGTCTCACTCAGCCTGTTCAGAAGGAACAGCAGGGGTACACGACAGAGATAGAGTATATCCACGTGTCTGATCTACACCTCACTCAGCCTCCTCAGAAGGAACAGCAGAGGTAGAGGACAGAGATAGAGAATATCCACGTGTCTCACTCAGCCTGCTCAGAAGGAACTGCAGAGGTAGAAGACAGAGATAGAGTACATCCACGTGTCTAACTCAGCCTGCTCAGAAGGAACAGCAGAGGTAGAAGACAGAGATAGAGTATATCCACGTGTCTCACTCAGCCTGCTTAGAAGGAAGAGCATAGGTAGAAGACAGAGATAGAGTACATCCACGTGTCTCACTCAGCCTGCTCAGAAGGAACAGCAGAGGTAGACGACAGAGATAGAATATATCCACGTGTCTGATCAACACCTCACTCAGAGTGTTCGGAAGGAACAGCAGAGGTAGAAGACAGAGATAGAGTATATCCACGTGTCTCACTCAGCCTGCTCGGAATGAACAGCAGAGATAGAAGACAGAGATAGAGTATATCTACGTGTCTGATCTACACCTCACTCAGCCTGCTCAGAAGGAAGAGCAGAGGTATAAGACAGAGATAGAGTATATCCACGTGTCTCACTCAGCCTGCTCAGAAGGAACAGCAGAGGTAGAAGACAGAGATAGAGTATATCCAGGTGTCTGATCTACACCTAACTCAGCCTCCTCAGAAGGAACATCAGATGTATAAGACAGAGATAGAGTATATCCACGTTTCTCACTCAGCCTGCTCAGAAGGAACAGCAGACGTAGAAGACATAGATAGAGTATATCCACGTGTCTGATCTACACCTCACTCAGCCTGCTCAGAAGGAACAGCATAGGTAGAAGACAGAGATATAGTATATCCACGTGTCTATTCTACACCTCACTCAGCCTGCTCAGAAGGAACAGCAGAGGTATAAGACAGAGATAGAGTATATCCACGTGTCTCACTCAGCCTGCTCAGAAGGAACAGCAGAGGTAGAAGACAGAGATAGAGTATATCCACGTGTCTGATCTACACCTCACTCAGCCTCCTCAGAATGAACAGCAGGGTTAGAAGACAGAGATAGAGTATATCCACGTGTCTCACTCAGCCTGCACAGAATTAACAGCAGAGGTAGAAGACAGAGATAGAGTATATCCACGTGTCTCACTCAGTCTGCTCAGAAGGAAGAGCATAGGTAGAAGACAGAGATAGAGTATATCCACGTGTCTCACTCAGCCTGCTCAGAAGGAACAGCAGAGGTAGAAGACAGGGATAGAATATATCCACGTGTCTGATCTTCACCTCACTCAGCCTGCTCAGAAGGAACAGCAGAGGTATAAGACAGAGATAGAGTATATCCACGTGTCTCACTCAGCCTGCTCAGAAGGAACAGCAGAGGTAGAAGACAGAGATAGAGTATATCCACGTGTCTGATCTACACCTCACTCAGCCTCCTCAGAATGAACAGCAGGGTTAGAAGACAGAGATAGAGTATATCCACGTGTCTCACTCAGTCTGCACAGAATTAACAGCAGAGGTAGAAGACAGAGATAGAGTATATCCACGTGTCTCACTCAGTCTGCTCAGAAGGAAGAGCATAGGTAGAAGACAGAGATAGAGTATATCCACGTGTCTCACTCAGCCTGCTCAGAAGGAACAGCAGAGGTAGAAGACAGGGATAGAATATATCCACGTGTCTGATCTTCACCTCACTCAGCCTGCTCAGAAGGAACAGCAGAGGTATAAGACAGAGATAGAGTATATCCACGTGTCTCACTCAGCCTGCTCAGAATGAACAGCAGAGGTAGAAGACAGAGATAGAGTATATCCAGGTGTCTGATATACACCTCACTCAGCCTCCTCAGAAGGAACATCAGAGGTTTAAGACAGAGATAGAGTATATTCACGTGTCTCACTCAGCCTGCTCAGAAGGAACAGCAGACGTAGAAGACAGAGATAGAGTATATCCACGTGTCTGATCTACACCTCACTCAGCCTGCTCAGAAGGAACAGCATAGGTAGAAGACAGAGATAGAGTATATCCACGTGTCTATTCTACACCTCACTCAGCCTGCTCAGAAGGAACAGCAGAGGTATAAGACAGAGATAGAGTATATCCACGTGTCTCACTCAGCCTGCTCAGAAGGAACAGCAGAGGTAGAAGACAGAGATAGAGTATATCCACGTGTCTGATCTACACCTCACTCAGCCTCCTCAGAATGAACAGCAGGTGTAGAAGACAGAGATAGAGTATATCCACGTGTCTCACTCAGCCTGCACAGAAGGAACAGCAGAGGTAAAATACAGAGATAGAGTATATCCACGTGTCTCACTCAGCCTGCTCAGAAGGAACAGCAGAGGTAGAAGACAGAGATAGAGTACATCCACGTGTCTAACTCAGCCTGCTCAGAAGGAACAGCAGAGGTAGAAGACAGAGATAGAGTATATCCACGTGTCTGATCAACACCTCACTCAGAGTGTTCGGAAGGAACAGCAGAGGTAGAAGACAGAGATAGAGTATATCCACGTGTCTCACTCAGCCTGATCGGAATGAACAGCAGAGATAGAAGACAGAGATAGAGTATATATACGTGTCTGATCTACACCTCACTCAGCCTGCTCAGAAGGAAGAGCAGAGGTATAAGACAGAGATAGAGTATATCCACGTGTCTCACTCAGCCTGCTCAGAAGGAACAGCAGAGGTAGAAGACAGAGACAGAGTATATCCACGTGTCTGATCTACACCTCAATCAGCCTGCTCAAAAGGAACAGCAGAGGTAGAAGACAGAGATAGAGTATATCCACGTGTCTCACTCAGCCTGTTCAGAAGGAACAGCAGGGGTACACGACAGAGATAGAGTATATCCACGTGTCTGATCTACACCTCACTCAGCCTCCTCAGAAGGAACAGCAGAGGTAGAGGACAGAGATAGAGAATATCCACGTGTCTCACTCAGCCTGCTCAGAAGGAACTGCAGAGGTAGAAGACAGAGATAGAGTACATCCACGTGTCTAACTCAGCCTGCTTAGAAGGAAGAGCATAGGTAGAAGACAGAGATAGAGTATATCCACGTGTCTCACTCAGCCTGCTCAGATGGAACAGCAGAGGTAGAAGACAGAGATAGAATATATCCACGTGTCTGATCTACACCTCACTCAGCCTGCTCAGAAGGAACAGCAGAGGTAAAATACAGAGATAGAGTATATCCACGTGTCTCACTCAGCCTGCTCAGAAGGAACAGCAGAGGTAGAAGACAGAGATAGAGTACATCCACGTGTCTAACTCAGCCTGCTCAGAAGGGACAGCAGAGGTAGAAGACAGAGATAGAGTATATCCACGTGTCTCACTCAGCCTGCTTAGAAGGAAGAGCATAGGTAGAAGACAGAGATAGAGTATATCCACGTGTCTCACTCAGCCTGCTCAAAAGGAACAGCAGAGGTAGAAGACAGAGATAGAGTATATCCACGTGTCTGATCTACACCTCACTCAGCCTCCTCAGAAGGAACAGCAGGGTTAGAAGACAGAGATAGAGTATATCCACGTGTCTCACTCAGCCTGCTCAGAAGGAACAGCAGAGGTAGAAGACAGAGATAGAGTATATCTACGTGTCTGATCTACACCTCACTCAGCCTGCTCAGAAGGAACAGCAGGGGTAGAATACCGAGATAGAGTATATCCACGTGTCTCACTCAGCATGCACAGAATGAACAGCAGAGGTAGAAGACAGAGATAGAGTATATCCACGTGTCTCACTCAGCCTGCTCAGAAGGAACAGCAGAGGTAGAATACAGAGATACAGTATATCCACGTGTCTGATCTACACCTCACTCAGCCTGCTCAGAAGGAACAGCAGAGGTAGAAGACAAATATTGAGTATATCCACGTGTCTTACTCAGCCTGCTCAGAAGGAACAGCAGAGCTAGAAGACAGAGATAGAGTATATCCTCGTGTCTGATCTACACCTCACTCAGCCTGCTCAGAAGGAACAGCAGAGGTATAAGACAGAGATAGAGTATATCCACGTGTCTCACTCAGCCTGCTCAGAAGGAACAGCAGAGGTAGAAGACAGAGATAGAGTATATTCACGTGTCTGATCTACACCTCACTCAGCCTCCTCAGAATGAACAGCAGATGTAGAAGACAGAGATAGAGTATATCCACGTGTCTCACTCAGCCTGCACAGAATGAACAGCAGAGGTAGAAGACAGAGATAGAGTATATCCACGTGTCTCACTCAGCCTGATCAGAAGGAACAGCAGAGGTAGAAGACAGAGATAGAGTATATCCACACGTCTGATCAACACCTCACTCAGAGTGTTCGGAAGGAACAGCAGAGGTAGAAGACAGAGATAGAGTATATCCACGTGTCTCACTCAGCCTGCTCGGAATGAACAGCAGAGATAGAAGACAGAGATAGAGTATATCTACGTGTCTGATCTACACCTCACTCAGCCTGCTCAGAAGGAAGAGCAGAGGTATAAGACTGAGATAGAGTATATCCACGTGTCTCACTCAGCCTGCTCAGAAGGAACAGCAGAGGTAGAAGACAAATATAGAGTATATCCAGGTGTCTGATCTACACCTCACTCAGCCTCCTCAGAAGGAACATCAGATGTATAAGACAGAGATAGTGTATATCCACGTGTCTCACTCAGCCTGCTCAGAAGGAACAGCAGACGTAGAAGACAGAGATAGAGTATATCCACGTGTCTGACCTACACCTCACTCAGCCTGCTCAGAAGGAACAGCATAGGTAGAAGACAGAGATAGAGTATATCCACGTGTCTATTCTACACCTCACTCAGCCTGCTCAGAAGGAACAGCAGAGGTATAAGACAGAGATAGAGTATATCCACGTGTCTCACTCAGCCTGCTCAAAAGGAACAGCAGAGGTAGAAGACAGAGATAGAGTATATCCACGTGTCTGATCTACACCTCACTCAGCCTGCTCAGAAGGAACAGCAGAGGTAGAAGACAAATATTGAGTATATCCACGTGTCTTACTCAGCCTGCTCAGAAGGAACAGCAGAGCTAGAAGACAGAGATAGAGTATATCCACGTGTCTGATCTACACCTCACTCAGCCTGCTCAGAAGGAACAGCAGAGGTAAAAGACAGAGATAGAGTATATCCACGTGTCTCACTCAGCCTGCTCAGAAGGAACAGCAGAGGTAGAAGACAGAGATAGAGTATATCCACTTGTCTGATCTACACCTCACTCAGCCTGATCAGAAGAAACAGCAGAGGTAGAAGACAGAGATAGAGTATATCCACGTGTCTGATCTACACCTCACTCAGCCTGCTCAGAAGAAATAGCAGAGGAAGAAGACAGAGATGGAGTATATCCACGTGTCTGATCGACACCTCACTCTGCCTGCCCAGAAGGAACAGTAGAGGTAGAAGACAGAGATAGAGTATATCCACGTGTCTCACTCAGCCTGCTCAGAAGGAAGAGCAGAGCTACAAGACAGAGATAGAGTATATCCACGTGTCTCACTCAGCCTGCTCAGAAGGAACAGCAGAGGTAGAAGACAGAGATAGAGTATATCTACGTGTCTCACTCAGCCTGCTCAGAAGGAACAGCAGAGGTAGAAGACAGAGATAGAGTATATCCACGTGTCTCACTCAGCCTGCTCAGAAGGAACAGCAGAGGTACAAGACAGAGATAGAGTATATCCACGTGTCTGATCTACACCTCACTCAGCCTGCTCAGAAGGAACAGCAGAGATAGAAGACAGATATAGAGTATATCCACGTGTCTCACTCAGCCTGCCCAGAAGGAACAGCAGAGGTAGAAGACAGATATAGAGTATATCCACTTGTCTGATCTACACGTCACTCAGCCTGCTCAGAAGGAACAGTAGAGGTAGAAGACAGAGATATAGTATATCCACGTGTCTCACTCAGCCTGCTCAGAAGGAACAGCAGGGGTACCCGACAGAGATAGAGTATATCCACGTGGCTGATCTACACCTCACTCAGCCTCCTCAGAAGGAACAGCAGAGGTAGAAGACAAATATAGAGTATATCCACGTGTCTCACTCAGCCTGCCCAGAAGGAACAGCAGAGGTAGAAGACAGATATAGAGTATATCCACTTGTCTGATCTACACGTCACTGAGCCTGTTCGGAAGGAACAGCAGAGGTAGAAGACAGAGATAGAGTAAATCCACGTGTCTCACTCAGCCTGCTCAGAAGGAAGAGCAGAGGTACAAGACAGAGATAGAGTATATCCACGTGTCTGATCTACACCTCACTCAGCCTGCTCAGAAGGAACAGCAGAGATAGAAGACAGATATAGAGTATATCCACGTGTCTCACTCAGCCTGCCCAGAAGAAACAGCAGAGGTACAAGACAGAGATATAGTATATCCACGTGTCTGATCTACACCTCACTCAGCCTGCTCAGAAGAAACAGCAGAGGTATAAGACAGATATAGAGTATATCCACGTGTCTGATCTACACGTCACTCAGCCTGCTCAGAAGGAACAGTAGAGGTATAATACAGAGATAGAGTATATCCACGTGTCTCACTCAGCCTGCTCAGAAGGAACAGCAGGGGTACCCGACAGAGATAGAGTATATCCACGTGTCTGATCTACACCTCACTCAGCCTCCTCAGAAGGAACAGCAGAGGTAGAAGACAGAGATAGAGTATATCCACGTGTCTATTCTACACCTCTCTCGGCCTGCTCAGAAGGAACAGCAGGGGTAGAAGACAGAGATAGAGTATATCCACGTGTCTCACTCAGCCTGCACAGAATGAACAGCAGAGGTAGAAGACAGAGATAGAGTATATCCACGTGTCTCACTCAGCCTGCTCAGAAGGAACAGCAGAGGTAGAAGACAGAGATAGAGTATATCCACGTGTCTGATCTACACCTCACTCAGCCTGCTCAGAAGGAACAGCAGAGGTAGAAGACAAATATTGAGTATATCCACGTGTCTTACTCAGCCTGCTCAGAAGGAACAGCAGAGGTAGAAGACAGAGATAGAGTATATCCACGTGTCTGATCTACATCTCACTCAGCCTGATCAGAAGAAACAGCAGAGGAAGAAGACAGAGATGGAGTATATCCACGTGTCTGATCGACACCTCACTCTGCCTGCCCAGAAGGAACAGTAGAGGTAGAAGACAGAGATAGAGTATATCCACGTGTCTCACTCAGCCTGCTCAGAAGGAACAGCAGAGGTAGAAGACAGAGATAGACTATATCCACGTGTCTGATCTACACCTCACTCAGCCTGATCAGAAGGAACAGCAGAGGTAGAAGACAGAGATAGAGTATATCTACGTGTCTCACTCAGCCTGCTCAGAAGGAACAGCAGAGGTAGAAGACAGAGATAGAGTATATCCACGTGTCTCACTCAGCCTGCTCAGAAGGAACAGCAGAGGTACAAGACAGAGATAGAGTATATCCACCTCACTCAGCCTGCTCAGAAGGAACAGTAGAGGTAGAAGACAGAGATAGAGTATATCCACGTGTCTCACTCAGCCTGCTCAGAAGGAACAGCAGGGGTACCCGACAGAGATAGAGTATATCCACGTGTCTGATCTACACCTCACTCAGCCTCCTCAGAAGGAACAGCAGAGGTAGAAGACAGAGATAGAGTATATCCACGTGTCTCACTCAGCCTGCTCAGAAGGAACAGCAGGGGTACGCGACAGAGATAGAGTATATCCACGTGTCTGATCTACACCTCACTCAGCCTCCTCAGAAGGAACAGCAGAAGTAGAAGACAAATATAGAGTATATCCACGTGTCTTACTCAGCCTGCTCAGAAGGAACAGCAGAGTTAGAAGACAGAGATAGAGTATATCCACGTGTCTCACTCAGCCTGCCCAGACGGAACAGCAGAGGTACAAGACAGATATATAGTATATCCACGTGTCTGATCTACACCTCACTCAGCCAGCTCAGAAGAAACAGCAGAGGTAGAAGACAGAGATAGAGTATATCCACGTGTCTCACTCAGCCTGCTCAGAAGGAACAGCAGAGGTACAAGACAGAGATAGAGTATATCCACGTGTCTGATCTACACCTCACTCAGACTGCTCAGAAGGAACAGCAGAGATAGAAGACAGATATAGAGTATATCCACGTGTCTCACTCAGCCTGCCCAGACGGAACAGCAGAGGTACAAGACAGATATATAGTATATCCATGTGTCTGATCTACACCTCACTCAGCCTGCTCAGAAGAAACAGCAGAGGTAGAAGACAGATATAGAGTATATCCACGTGTCTGATCTACACGTCACTCAGCCTGCTCAGAAGGAACAGTAGAGGTAGAAGACAGAGATAGAGTATATCCACGTGTCTCACTCAGCCTGCTCAGAAGGAACAGCAGGGGTACCCGACAGATATAGAGTATATCCACGTGTCTGATCTACACCTCACTCAGCCTCCTCAGAAGGAACAGCAGAGGTAGAAGACAGAGATAGAGTATATCCACATGTCTCACTCAGCCTGCTCAGAAAGAACAGCAGAGGTAGAAGACAGAGATAGAGTATATCCACGTGTCTGATCTACACCTCACTCAGCCTGCTCAGAAGGAACAGCAGAGATAGAAGACAGATATAAAGTATATCCACGTGTCTCACTCAGCCTGCCCAGAAGGAACAGCAGAGGTACAAGACAGAGATATAGTATATCCACGTGTCTGATCTACACCTCACTCAGCCTGCTCAGAAGAAACAGCAGAGGTAGAAGACAGATATAGAGTATATCCACGTGTCTGATCTACACGTCACTCAGCCTGCTCAGAAGGAACAGTAGAGGTAGAAGACAGAGATAGAGTATATCCACGTGTCTCACTCAGCCTGCTCAGAAGGAACAGCAGGGGTACACGACAGAGATAGAGTATATCCACGTGTCTGATCTACACCTCACTCAGCCTCATCAGAAGGAACAGCAGAGGTAGAAGACAGAGATAGAGAATATCCATGTGTCTCACTCAGCCTGCTCAGAAAGAACAGCAGAGGTAGAAGACAGATATAGAGTATATCCACGTGTCTCACTCAGCCTGCTCAGAAGGAACAGCAGAGGTAGAAGACAGAGATAGAGTATATCTACGTGTCTGATCTACACCTCACTCAGCCTGCTCAGAAGGAACAGCAGAGGTAGAAGACAGAGATAGAGAATATCCACGTGTCTCACTCAGCCTGCTCAGAAGGAACAGCAGAGGTACAATACAGCGATAGAGTATATCCACGTGTCTGATCTACACCTCACTCAGCCTGCTCAGAAGGAACAGCAGAGGTAGAAGACAGATATAGAGTATATCCACGTGTCTCACTCAGCCTGCTCAGAAGGAACAGCAGAGGTACAATACAGCGATAGAGTATATCCACGTGTCTGATCTACACCTCACTCAGCCTGCTCAGAAGGAACAGCAGAGGTAGAAGACAGAGATAGAGTATATCCACGTGTCTGAACTACACCTCACTCAGCCTGCTCAGAAGGAACAGCAGAGGTATAAGACAGAGATAGAGTATATCCACGTGTCTCACTCAGCCTGCTCAGAAGGAACAGCAGAGGTACAATACAGAGATAGAGTATATCCACGTGTATGATCTACACCTCACTCAGCCTCATCAGAAGGAACAGCAGAGGTAGAAGACAGAGATAGAGTATATCCACGTGTCTCACTCAGCCTGCTCAGAAGGAAGAGCAGAGGTAGAAGACAAAGATAGAGTATATCCACGTGTCTGATCTACACCTCACTCAGCCTGCTCAGAAGGAACAGCAGAGGTAGAAGACAAATATAGAGTATATCCACGTGTCTTACTCAGCCTGCTCAGAAGGAACAGCAGAGCTAGAAGACAGAGGTAGAGTATATCCACGTGTCTGATCTATACCTCACTCAGCCTGCTCAGAAGGAACAGCAGAGCTAGAAGACAGAGATAGAGTATATCCACGTGTCTGATCTACACCTCACTCAGCCTGCTCAGAAGGAACAGCAGAGGTAAAAGACAGAGATAGAGTATATCCACGTGTCTCACTCAGCCTGCTCAGAAGGAACAGCAGAGGTAGAAGACAGTTGGAATTTCATTTCGCGTTCTGACGGTGAAAAAAACCGAAAAGTGTTTTTTAGGCTCAAAGGGCGCTATAGACCATTTGGGATTGTTTGTAAGTCCATTTCGTGATCTGAAGGTGAATAATGCCAAAAAGTGTTTGTTAGGCTTAATAGGCGCTATAGCACATTTGGGGTTGTGTGTAAGTTCATTTCGTGATCTGACGGTGAATAGTGCTGAAAAGTGTTTGTTAGGCTTAATGGGCGCTATAGACCATTTAGAAGTGTTGGAAGTTCATTTCGCGTTCTGACGGTGAAAAAAACCGAAAAGTGTTTTTTAGGCTCAATGGGCGCTGTAGACCATTTGGGAGTGTTGGACGTTCATTTCGCGTTCTTACGGTGAAAAAACCCGAAAAGTGTTTTGTAGGCTCAATGGGCGCTGTAGACCATTTGGGATTGTTTGTAAGTTCATTTCGTGATCTGACGGTGAATAGTGCTGAAAAGTGTTTGTTAGGCTCAATGGGCGCTGTAGACCATTTGGGAGTGTTGGACGTTCATTTCGCGTTCTTACGGTGAAAAAACCCGGAAAATGTTTTTTAGGCTCAAAGGGCGCTGTAGACCAAATGGAGTGTTGGAAGTTCATTTCGCGTTCTGACGGTGAAAAAAACCGAAAAGTGTTTTTTAGGCTCAAAGGGCGCTATAGACCATTTGGGATTGTTTGTAAGTCCATTTCGTGATCTGACGGTGAATAGTGCCGAAAAGTGTTTGTTAGGCTTAATGGGCGCTATAGCACATTTGGGATTGTTTGTAAGTTCATTTCGTGATCTGACGGTGAATAGTGCCGAAAAGTGTTTTTTAGGCTCAAAGGGCGCTATAGACCATTTGGGAGTGTTTGTAAGTCCATTTCGTGATCTGACGGTAAAAAAACCAGAAAAGTGTTTTTTAGGCTCAAAGGGCGCTGTAAACCATTTGGGAGTGTTGGAAGTTCATTTCGCGTTCTGACGGTGAAAAAAACCGAAAAGTGTTTTTTAGGCTCAAAGGGCGCTATAGACCATTTGGGAGTGTTGGACGTTCATTTCGCGTTCTTACGGTGAAAAAACCCGGAAAATGTTTTTTAGGCTCAAAGGGCGCTGTAGACCATATGGGAGTGTTTGTAAGTCCATTTCGTGATCTGACGATGAATAGTGCCGAAAAGTGTTTGCTAGGCTTAATGGGCGCTATAGCACATTTGGGATTGTTTGTAAGTTCATTTCGTGATCTGACGGTGAATAGTGCCGAAAAGTGTTTTTTAGGCTCAAAGGGCGCTATAGACCATTTGGGAGTGTTTGTAAGTCCATTTCGTGATCTGACGGTGAATAGTGCCGAAAAGTGTTTGTTAGGCTTAATGGGCGCTATAGCACATTTGGGATTGTTTGTAAGTTCATTTCGTGATCTGACGGTGAAAAAACCCGGAAAATGTTTTTTAGGCTCAAAGGGCGCTGTAGGCCAAATGGAGTGTTGGAAGTTCATTTCGCGTTCTGACGGTGAAAAAAACCGAAAAGTGTTTTTTAGGCTCAAAGGGCGCTATAGACCATTTGGGATTGTTTGTAAGTCCATTTCGTGATCTGACGGTGAATAGTGCTGAAAAGTGTTTGTTAGGCTTAATGGGCGCTATAGACCATTTAGGAGTGTTGGACGTTCATTTCGCGTTCTGACAGTGAAAAGAACCGAAAAAGTTTTTTGTTTACGCTCAAAGGGCGCTATAGACCATTTGCGAGTGTTTGTAAGTTCATTTCGCGTTCTTACGATGAAAAAAACCGAAAAGGTTTTTTTAGGCTCAAAGGGCGCTATAGACCATTTGCGAGTGTTTGTAAGTCCATTTCGTGATCTGACGGTGAATAGTGCCGAAAAGTGTTTGTTAGGCTTAATGGGCGCTATAGCACATTTGGGATTGTTTGTAAGTTCATTTCGTGATCTGACGGTGAATAGTGCTGAAAAGTGTTTGTTAGGCTTAATGGGCGCTATAGCACATTTGGGATTGTTTGTAAGTTCATTTCGTGATCTGACGGTGAAAAAAACCGAAAAGTGTTGTTTAGGCTTAATGGGCGCTATAGACCATTTAGGAGTGTTGGAAGTTAATTTCGCGTTCTGACGGTGAAAAAAACCGAAAAGTGTTTTTTAGCCTCAATGGGCGCTGTAGACTATTTGGGAGTGTTGGACGTTCATTTCGCGTCCTTACGATGAAAAAAACCGAAAAGGTTTTGTTAGGCTCAAAGGGCGCTATAGACCATTTGCGAGTGTTTGTAAGTCCATTTCGTGATCTGACGGTGAATAGTGCCGAAAAGTGTTTGTTAGGCTTAATGGGCGCTATAGCACATTTGGGATTGTTTGTAAGTTCATTTCGTGATCTGACGGTGAATAGTGCTGAAAAGTGTTTTTTAGGCTTAATGGGCGCTATAGACCATTTGGGAGTGTTGGAAGTTCATTTCGCGTTCTGACTGTGAAAAAAACCGAAAAGTGTTTTTTAGCCTGAATGGGCGCTGTAGACCATTTGGGAGTGTTGGACGTTCATTTCGCGTTCTGACGGTGAAAAAAACCGAAAAGTGTTTTTTAGGCTCAAAGGGCGCAATAGACCATTTGGGAGTGTTTGTAAGTCCATTTCGTGATCTGACGGTGAATAGTGCCGAAAAGTGTTTGTTAGGCTTAATGGGCGCTAGAGCACATTTGGGATTGTTTGTAAGTCCATTTCGTGATCTGACGGTGAATGGTGCCGAAAAGTGTTTGTTATGCTTAATGGGCGCTATAGCACATTTGGGATTGTTTGTAAGTTCATTTCGTGATCTGACGGTGAATAGTGCTGAAAAGTGTTTGTTAGGCTTAATGGGCGCTATAGACCATTTAGGAGTGTTGGAAGTTCATTTCGCGTTCTGACGGTGAAAAAAAAACGAAAAGTG
This sequence comes from Crossaster papposus, assembly GCA_037893245.1. Classification (NCBI taxonomy): domain Eukaryota; kingdom Metazoa; phylum Echinodermata; class Asteroidea; order Velatida; family Solasteridae; genus Crossaster; species Crossaster papposus. The sequence goes on along the minus strand of JBAIAA010001051.1, from coordinate 99,540 downwards.
TTTGTTAGCCTCAATGGGCGCTGTAGACCATTTGGGAGTGTTGGACGTTCATTTCGCGTTCTTACGATGAAAAAAAACGAAAAGTTTTTTTTAGGCTCAAAGGGCGCTATAGACCATTTGCGAGTGTTTGTAAGACCATTTCGTGATCTGACGGTGAATAGTGCCGAAAAGTGTTTGTTAGGCTTAATGGGCGCTATAGACCATTTTGGAGTGTTGGACGTTCATTTCGCGTTCTGACTGTGAAAAAAACAAAAAAGTGTTTTTTAGGCTCAAAAGGCGCTGTAGACCAAATGGAGTGTTGGAAGTTAATTTCGCGTTCTGACGGTAATAAAAACCGAAAAGTGTTTTTTAGGCTCAAAGGGCGCTATAGACCATTTGGGAGTGTTTGTAAGTCCATTTCGTGATCTGACGGTGAATAGTGCCGAAAAGTGTTTGTTAGGCTTAATGGGCGCTAGAGCACATTTGGGATTGTTTGTAAGTTCATTTCGTGATCTGACGGTGAATAGTGCCGAAAAGTGTTTGTTAGGCTTAATGGGCGCTATAGCACATTTGGGATTGTTTGTAAGTTCATTTCGTGATCTGACGGTAAAAAAACCAGAAAAGTGTTTTTTAGGCTCAAAGGGCGCTGTAAACCATTTGGGAGTGTTGGAAGTTCATTTCGCGTTCTGACTGTGAAAAAAACCGAAAAGTGTTTTTTAGGCTTAATGGGCGCTATAGACCATTTAGGAGTGTTGGAAGTTCATTTCGCGTTCTGACTGTGAAAAAAACCGAAAAGTGTTTTTTAGCCTGAATGGGCGCTGTAGACCATTTGGGAGTGTTGGACGTTCATTTCGCGTTCTTACGGTGAACAAAACCGAAAAGGTTTTTTTAGACTCAAAGGCCGCAATAGACCATTTGCGAGTGTTTGTAAGTCCATTTCGTGATCTGACGGTGAATAGTGCCGAAAAGTGTTTGTTAGGCTTAATGGGCGCTAGAGCACATTTGGGATTGTTTGTAAGTCCATTTCGTGATCTGACTGTGAATAGTGCCGAAAAGTGTTTGTTATGCTTAATGGGCGCTAGAGCACATTTGGGATTGTTTGTAAGTTCATTTCGTGATCAGACGGTACAAAAACCAGAAAAGTGTTTTTTAGGCTCAAAGGGCGCTGTAAACCATTTGGGAGTTTTGGAAGTTCATTTCGCGTTCTGACGGTGAAAAAAACCGAAAAGTGTTTTTTAGGCTCAAAGGGCGCTATAGACCATTTGGGAGTGTTTGTAAGTCCATTTCGTGATCTGACGGTGAATAGTGCCGAAACGTGTTTGTTAGGCTTAATGGGCGCTAGAGCACATTTGGGATTGTTTGTAAATCCATTTCGTGATCTGACGGTGAATAGTGCCGAAAAGTGTTTGTTATGCTTAATGGGCGCTAGAGCACATTTGGGATTGTTTGTAAGTTCATTTCGTGATCTGACGGTGAATAGTGCCGAAAAGTGTTTTTTAGGCTTAATGGGCGCTATAGCACATTTGGGATTGTTTGTAAGTCCTTTTCGTTATCTGACGGTGAATAGTGCCGAAAAGTGTTTGTTAGGCTTAATGGGCGCTATAGACCATTTGGGATTGTTTGTAAGTTCATTTCGTGATCTGAAGGTGAAAAAAACCGAAAAGTGTTTTTTAGGCTTAATGGGCGCTATAGACCATTTAGGAGTGTTGGAAGTTCATTTCGCGTTCTGACTGTGGAAAAAACCGAAAAGTGTTTTTTAGCCTGAATGGGCGCTGTAGACCATTTGGGAGTGTTGGACGTTCATTTCGCGTTCTGACGCTGAAAAAAAACGAAAAGTGTTTTTTAGGCTCAAAGGGCGCAATAGACCATTTGGGAGTGTTTGTAAGTCTATTTCGTGATCTGACGGTGAATAGTGCCGAAAAGTGTTTGTTAGGCTTAATGGGCACTAGAGCACATTTGGGATTGTTTGTAAGTCCATTTCGTGATCTGACGGTGAATAGTGCCGAAAAGTGTTTGTTATGCTTAATGGGCGCTAGAGCACATTTGGGATTGTTTGTAAGTTCATTTCGTGATCTGACGGTGAATAGTACTGAAAAGTGTTTGTTAGGCTTAATGGGCGCTATAGACCATTTAGGAGTGTTGGAAGTTCATTTCGCGTTCTGACGGTGAAAAAAACCGAAAAGTGTTTGTTAGCCTCAATGGGCGCTGTAGACCATTTGGGAGTGTTGGACGTTCATTTCGCGTTCTTACGATGAAAAAAACCGAAATTTTTTTTTTAGGCTCAAAGGGCGCTATAGACCATTTGCGAGTGTTTGTAAGTCCATTTCGTGATCTGACGGTGAATAGTGCCGAAAAGTGTTTGTTAGGCTTAATGGGCGCTATAGACCATTTTGGAGTGTTGGACGTTCATTTCGCGTTCTGACAGTGAAAAAAACAAAAAAGTGTTTTTTAGGCTCAAAGGGCGCTGTAGACCAAATGGAGTGTTGGAAGTTAATTTCGCGTTCTGACGGTGATAAAAACCGAAAAGTGTTTTTTAGGCTCAAAGGGCGCTATAGACCATTTGGGAGTGTTTGTAAGTCCATTTCGTGATCTGACGGTGAATAGTGCCGAAAAGTGTTTGTTAGGCTTAATGGGCGCTATAGCACATTTTGGATTGTTTGTAAGTTCATTTCGTGATCTGACGGTAAAAAAACCAGAAAAGTGTTTTTTAGGCTCAAAGGGCGCTGTAAACCATTTAGGAGTGTTGGAAGTTCATTTCGCGTTCTGACTGTGGAAAAAACCGAAAAGTGTTTTTTAGCCTGAATGGGCGCTGTAGACCATTTGGGAGTGTTGGACGTTCATTTCGCGTTCTTACGGTGAACAAAACCGAAAAGGTTTTTTTAGACTCAAAGGCCGCAATAGACCATTTGCGAGTGTTTGTAAGTCCATTTCGTGATCTGACGGTGAATAGTGCCGAAAAGTGTTTGTTAGGCTTAATGGGCGCTAGAGCACATTTGGGATTGTTTGTAAGTCCATTTCGTGATCTGACGGTGAATAGTGCCGAAAAGTGTTTGTTATGCTTAATGGGCGCTAGAGCATATTTGGGATTGTTTGTAAGTTCATTTCGTGATCAGACGGTACAAAAACCAGAAAAGTGTTTTTTAGGCTCAAAGGGCGCTGTAAACCATTTGGGAGTTTTGGAAGTTCATTTCGCGTTCTGACGGTGAAAAAACCGAAAAGTGTTTTTTAGGCTCAAAGGGCGCTATAGACCATTTGGGAGTGTTTGTAAGTCCATTTCGTGATCTGACGGTGAATAGTGCCGAAACGTGTTTGTTAGGCTTAATGGGCGCTAGAGCACATTTGGGATTGTTTGTAAATCCATTTCGTGATCTGACGGTGAATAGTGCCGAAAAGTGTTTGTTATGCTTAATGGGCGCTAGAGCACATTTGGGATTGTTTGTAAGTTCATTTCGTGATCTGACGGTGAATAGTGCCGAAAAGTGTTTGTTAGGCTTAATGGGCGCTATAGCACATTTGGGATTGTTTGTAAGTCCTTTTCGTTATCTGACGGTGAATAGTGCCGAAAAGTGTTTGTTAGGCTTAATGGGCGCTATAGACCATTTAGGAGTGTTGGAAGTTCATTTCGCGTTCTGACTGTGGAAAAAACCGAAAAGTGTTTTTTAGCCTGAATGGGCGCTGTAGACCATTTGGGAGTGTTGGACGTTCATTTCGCGTTCTGACAGTGAAAAAAACAAAAAAGTGTTTTTTAGGCTCAAAGGGCGCTGTAGACCAAATGGAGTGTTGGAAGTTCATTTCGCGTTCTGACGGTGAAAAAAACCGAAAAGTGTTTTTTAGGCTCAAAGGGCGCTATAGACCATTTGGGAGTGTTTGTAAGTCCATTTCGTGATCTGACGGTGAATAGTGCCGAAAAGTGTTTGTTAGGCTTAATGGGCGCTAGAGCACATTTGGGATCGTTTGTAAGTTCATTTCGTGATCTGACGGTGAATAGTGCCGAAAAGTGTTTGTTAGGCTTAATGGGCGCTATAGGCCATTTTGGAGTGTTGGACGTTCATTTCGCGTTCTGACAGTGAAAAAAACAAAAAAGTGTTGTTTAGGCTCAAAGGGCGCTGTAGACCAAATGGAGTGTTGGAAGTTCATTTCGCGTTCTGACGGTGAAAAAAAACGAAAAGTGTTTTTTAGGCTCAAAGGGCGCTATAGACCATTTGGGAGTGTTTGTAAGTCCATTTCGTGATCTGACGGTGAATAGTGCCGAAAAGTATTTGTTAGGCTTAATGGGCGCTAGAGCACATTTGGGATTGTTTGTAAGTTCATTTCGTGATCAGACGGTAAAAAAACCAGAAAAGTGTTTTTTAGGCTCAAAGGGCGCTGTAAACCATTTGGGAGTGTTGGAAGTTCATTTCGCGTTCTGACGGTGAAAAAAACCGAAAAGTGTTTTTTAGGCTCAAAGGGCGCTATAGACCATTTGGGAGTGTTTGTAAGTCCATTTCGTGATCTGACGGTGAATAGTGCCGAAACGTGTTTGTTATTCTTAATGGGCGCTAGAGCACATTTGGGATTGTTTGTAAATCCATTTCGTGATCTGACGGTGAATAGTGCCGAAAAGTGTTTGTTATGCTTAATGGGCGCTAGAGCACATTTGGGATTGTTTGTAAGTTCATTTCGTGATCTGACGGTGAATAGTGCCGAAAAGTGTTTGTTAGGCTTAATGGGCGCTATAGCACATTTGGGATTGTTTGTAAGTTCATTTCGTGATCTGACGGTGAATAGTGCTGAAAAGTGTTTGTTAGGCTTAATGGGCGCTATAGACCATTTAGGAGTGTTGGAAGTTCATTTCGCGTTCGGACGGTGAAATAAAACGAAAAGTGTTTTTTAGCCTCAATGGGCGCTGTAGACCATTTGGGAGTGTTGGACGTTCATTTCGCGTTCTTACCATGAAAAAAACCGAAAAGTTTGTTTTAGGCTCAAAGGGCGCTATAGACCATTTGGGAGTGTTTGTAAGTCCATTTCGTGATCTGACGGTGAATAGTGCCGAAAAGTGTTTGTTAGGCTTAATGGGCGCTAGAGCACATTTGGGATTGTTTGTAAGTCCATTTCGTGATCTGACGGTGAATAGTGCCGAAAAGTGTTTGTTAGGCTTAATGGGCGCTAGAGCACATTTGGGATTGTTTGTAAGTTCATTTCGTGATCAGACGGTACAAAAACCAGAAAAGTGTTTTTTAGGCTCAAAGGGCGCTGTAAACCATTTGGGAGTGTTGGAAGTTCATTTCGCGTTCTGACGGTGAAAAAAACCAAAAAGTGTTGTTTAGGCTCAAAGGGCGCTATAGACCATTTGGGAGTGTTTGTAAGTCCATTTCGTGATCTGACGGTGAATAGTGCCGAAAAGTGTTTGTTAGGCTTAATGGGCGCTAGAGCACATTTGGGATTGTTTGTAAATCCATTTCGTGATCTGACGGTGAATAGTGCCGAAAAGTGTTTGTTATGCTTAATGGGCGCTAGAGCACATTTTGGATTGTTTGTAAGTTCATTTCGTGATCTGACGGTGAATAGTGCCGAAAAGTGTTTGTTAGGCTTAATGGGCGCTGTAGCACATTTGGGATTGTTTGTAAGTCCATTTCGTGATCTGACGGTGAATAGTGCCGAAAAGTGTTTGTTAGGCTTAATGGGCGCTATAGACCATTTTGGAGTGTTGGACGTTCATTTCGCGTTCTGACAGTGAAAAAAACAAAAAAGTGTTTTTTAGGCTCAAAGGGCGCTGTAGACCAAATGGAGTGTTGGAAGTTCATTTCGCGTTCTGACGGTGAAAAAAAACGAAAAGTGTTTTTTAGGCTCAAAGGGCGCTATAGACCATTAGGGAGTGTTTGTAAGTCCATTTCGTGATCTGACGGTGAATAGTGCCGAAAAGTGTTTGTTAGGCTTAATGGGCGCTAGAGCACATTTGGGATTGTTTGTAAGTTCATTTCGTGATCTGACGGTGAATAGTGCCGAAAAGTGTTTGTTAGGCTTAATGGGCGCTATAGGCCATTTTGGAGTGTTGGACGTTCATTTCGCGTTCTGACAGTGAAAAAAACAAAAAAGTGTTGTTTAGGCTCAAAGGGCGCTGTAGACCAAATGGAGTGTTGGAAGTTCATTTCGCGTTCTGACGGTGAAAAAAACAGAAAAGTGTTTTTTAGGCTCAAAGGGCGCTATAGACCATTTGGGAGTGTTTGTAAGTCCATTTCGTGATCTGACGGTGAATAGTGCCGAAAAGTGTTTGTTATGCTTAATGGGCGCTAGAGCACATTTGGGATTGTTTGTAAGTTCATTTCGTGATCTGACGGTGAATAGTGCCGAAAAGTGTTTGTTAGGCTTAATGGGCGCTATAGCACATTTGGGATTGTTTGTAAGTCCATTTCGTGATCTGACGGTGAATAGTGCCGAAAAGTGTTTGTTAGGCTTAATGGGCGCTATAGACCATTTTGGAGTGTTGGACGTTCATTTCGCGTTCTGACAGTGAAAAAAACAAAAAAGTGTTTTTTAGGCTCAAAGGGCGCTGTAGACCAAATGGAGTGTTGGAAGTTCATTTCGCGTTCTGACGGTGAAAAAAACCGAAAAGTGTTGTTTAGGCTCAAAGGGCGCTATAGACCATTTGGGAGTGTTTGTAAGTCCATTTCGTGATCTGACGGTGAATAGTGCCGAAAAGTGTTTGTTAGGCTTAATGGGCGCTAGAGCACATTTGGGATTGTTTGTAAGTTCATTTCGTGATCTGACGGTGAATAGTGCCGAAAAGTGTTTGTTAGGCTTAATGGGCGCTATAGGCCATTTTAGAATGTTGGACGTCCATTTCGCGTTCTGACAATGAAAAAAACAAAAAAGTGTTGTTTAGGCTCAAAGGGCGCTGTAGACCAAATGGAGTGTTGGAAGTTCATTTCGCGTTCTGACGGTGAAAAAAACCGAAAAGTGTTTTTTAGGCTCAAAGGGCGCTATAGACCATTTGGGAGTGTTTGTAAGTCCATTTCGTGATCTGACGGTGAATAGTGCCGAAAAGTGTTTGTTAGGCTTAATGGGCGCTAGAGCACATTTGGGATTGTTTGTAAGTTCATTTCGTGATCAGACGGTAAAAAAACCAGAAAAGTGTTTTTTAGGCTCAAAGGGCGCTGTAAACCATTTGGGAGTGTTGGAAGTTCATTTCGCGTTCTGACGGTGAAAAAAACCGAAAAGTGTTTTTTAGGCTCAAAGGGCGCTATAGACCATTTGGGAGTGTTTGTAAGTCCATTTCGTGATCTGACGGTGAATAGTGCCGAAACGTGTTTGTTATTCTTAATGGGCGCTAGAGCACATTTGGGATTGTTTGTAAATCCATTTCGTGATCTGACGGTGAATAGTGCCGAAAAGTGTTTGTTATGCTTAATGGGCGCTAGAGCACATTTGGGATTGTTTGTAAGTTCATTTCGTGATCTGACGGTGAATAGTGCCGAAAAGTGTTTGTTAGGCTTAATGGGCGCTATAGCACATTTGGGATTGTTTGTAAGTTCATTTCGTGATCAGACGGTAAAAAAACCAGAAAAGTGTTTTTTAGGCTCAAAGGGCGCTGTAAACCATTTGGGAGTGTTGGAAGTTCATTTCGCGTTCTGACGGTGAAAAAAACCGAAAAGTGTTTTTTAGGCTCAAAGGGCGCTATAGACCATTTGGGAGTGTTTGTAAGTCCATTTCGTGATCTGACGGTGAATAGTGCCGAAAAGTGTTTGTTAGGCTTAATGGGCGCTAGAGCACATTTGGGATTGTTTGTAAGTTCATTTCGTGATCAGACGGTAAAAAAACCAGAAAAGTGTTTTTTAGGCTCAAAGGGCGCTGTAAACCATTTGGGAGTGTTGGAAGTTCATTTCGCGTTCTGACGGTGAAAAAAACCGAAAAGTGTTGTTTAGGCTCAAAGGGCGCTATAGACCATTTGGGAGTGTTTGTAAGTCCATTTCGTGATCTGACGGTGAATAGTGCCGAAAAGTGTTTGTTAGGCTTAATGGGCGCTAGAGCACATTTGGGATTGTTTGTAAGTTCATTTCGTGATCTGACGGTGAATAGTGCCGAAAAGTGTTTGTTAGGCTTAATGGGCGCTATAGGCCATTTTAGAATGTTGGACGTCCATTTCGCGTTCTGACAATGAAAAAAACAAAAAAGTGTTGTTTAGGCTCAAAGGGCGCTGTAGACCAAATGGAGTGTTGGAAGTTCATTTCGCGTTCTGACGGTGAAAAAAACCGAAAAGTGTTTTTTAGGCTCAAAGGGCGCTATAGACCATTTGGGAGTGTTTGTAAGTCCATTTCGTGATCTGACGGTGAATAGTGCCGAAAAGTGTTTGTTAGGCTTAATGGGCGCTAGAGCACATTTGGGATTGTTTGTAAGTTCATTTCGTGATCAGACGGTAAAAAAACCAGAAAAGTGTTTTTTAGGCTCAAAGGGCGCTGTAAACCATTTGGGAGTGTTGGAAGTTCATTTCGCGTTCTGACGGTGAAAAAAACCGAAAAGTGTTTTTTAGGCTCAAAGGGCGCTATAGACCATTTGGGAGTGTTTGTAAGTCCATTTCGTGATCTGACGGTGAATAGTGCCGAAACGTGTTTGTTATTCTTAATGGGCGCTAGAGCACATTTGGGATTGTTTGTAAATTCATTTCGTGATCTGACGGTGAATAGTGCCGAAAAGTGTTTGTTATGCTTAATGGGCGCTAGAGCACATTTGGGATTGTTTGTAAGTTCATTTCGTGATCTGACGGTGAATAGTGCCGAAAAGTGTTTGTTAGGCTTAATGGGCGCTATAGCACATTTGGGATTGTTTGTAAGTTCATTTCGTGATCAGACGGTAAAAAAACCAGAAAAGTGTTTTTTAGGCTCAAAGGGCGCTGTAAACCATTTGGGAGTGTTGGAAGTTCATTTCGCGTTCTGACGGTGAAAAAAACCGAAAAGTGTTTTTTAGGCTCAAAGGGCGCTATAGACCATTTGGGAGTGTTTGTAAGTCCATTTCGTGATCTGACGGTGAATAGTGCCGAAAAGTGTTTGTTAGGCTTAATGGGCGCTAGAGCACATTTGGGATTGTTTGTAAGTTCATTTCGTGATCAGACGGTAAAAAAACCAGAAAAGTGTTTTTTAGGCTCAAAGGGCGCTGTAAACCATTTGGGAGTGTTGGAAGTTCATTTCGCGTTCTGACGGTGAAAAAAACCGAAAAGTGTTTTTTAGGCTCAAAGGGCGCTATAGACCATTTGGGAGTGTTTGTAAGTCCATTTCGTGATCTGACGGTGAATAGTGCCGAAACGTGTTTGTTATTCTTAATGGGCGCTAGAGCACATTTGGGATTGTTTGTAAATCCATTTCGTGATCTGACGGTGAATAGTGCCGAAAAGTGTTTGTTATGCTTAATGGGCGCTAGAGCACATTTGGGATTGTTTGTAAGTTCATTTCGTGATCTGACGGTGAATAGTGCCGAAAAGTGTTTGTTAGGCTTAATGGGCGCTATAGCACATTTGGGATTGTTTGTAAGTTCATTTCGTGATCTGACGGTGAATAGTGCTGAAAAGTGTTTGTTAGGCTTAATGGGCGCTATAGACCATTTAGGAGTGTTGGAAGTTCATTTCGCGTTCGGACGGTGAAAAAAAACGAAAAGTGTTTTTTAGCCTCAATGGGCGCTGTAGACCATTTGGGAGTGTTGGACGTTCATTTCGCGTTCTTACGATGAAAAAAACCGAAAAGTTTGTTTTAGGCTCAAAGGGCGCTATAGACCATTTGGGAGTGTTTGTAAGTCCATTTCGTGATCTGACGGTGAATAGTGCCGAAAAGTGTTTGTTAGGCTTAATGGGCGCTAGAGCACATTTGGGATTGTTTGTAAGTTCATTTCGTGATCTGACGGTGAATAGTGCCGAAAAGTGTTTGTTAGGCTTAATGGGCGCTATAGCACATTTGGGATTGTTTGTAAGTCCATTTCGTGATCTGACGGTGAATAGTGCCGAAAAGTGTTTGTTAGGCTTAATGGGCGCTATAGACCATTTAGGAGTGTTGGAAGTTCATTTCGCGTTCGGACGGTGAAAAAAAACGAAAAGTGTTTTTTAGGCTCAAAGGGCGCTATAGACCATTTGGGAGTGTTTGTAAGTCCATTTCGTGATCTGACGGTGAATAATGCCGAAAAGTGTTTGTTAGGCTTAATGGGCGCTAGAGCACATTTGGGATTGTTTGTAAGTTCATTTCGTGATCAGACGGTAAAAAAACCAGAAAAGTGTTTTTTAGGCTCAAAGGGCGCTATAGACCATTTGGGAGTGTTTGTAAGTCCATTTCGTGATCTGACGGTGAATAGTGCCAAAACGTGTTTGTTATTCTTAATGGGCGCTAGAGCACATTTGGGATTGTTTGTAAATCCATTTCGTGATCTGACGGTGAATAGTGCCGAAAAGTGTTTGTTATGCTTAATGGGCGCTAGAGCACATTTGGGATTGTTTGTAAGTTCATTTCGTGATCTGACGGTGAATAGTGCCGAAAAGTGTTTGTTAGGCTTAATGGGCGCTATAGCACATTTGGGATTGTTTGTAAGTTCATTTCGTGATCTGACGGTGAATAGTGCTGAAAAGTGTTTGTTAGGCTTAATGGGCGCTATAGACCATTTAGGAGTGTTGGAAGTTCATTTCGCGTTCGGACGGTGAAAACAAACGAAAAGTGTTTTTTAGCCTCAATGGGCGCTGTAGACCATTTGGGAGTGTTGGACGTTCATTTCGCGTTCTTACGATGAAAAAAACCGAAAAGTTTGTTTTAGGCTCAAAGGGCGCTATAGACCATTTGGGAGTGTTTGTAAGTCCATTTCGTGATCTGACGGTGAATAGTGCCGAAAAGTGTTTGTTAGGCTTAATGGGCGCTAGAGCACATTTGGGATTGTTTGTAAGTTCATTTCGTGATCTGACGGTGAATAGTGCCGAAAAGTGTTTGTTAGGCTTAATGGGCGCAAGAGCACATTTGGGATTGTTTGTAAGTTCATTTCGTGATCAGACGGTACAAAAACCAGAAAAGTGTTTTTTAGGCTCAAAGGGCGCTGTAAACCATTTGGGAGTGTTGGAAGTTCATTTCGCGTTCTGACGGTGAAAAAAACCGAAAAGTGTTGTTTAGGCTCAAAGGGCGCTATAGATCATTTGGGAGTGTTTGTAAGTCCATTTCGTGATCTGACGGTGAATAGTGCCGAAAAGTGTTTGTTAGGCTTAATGGGCGCTATAGACCATTTTGGAGTGTTGGACGTTCATTTCGCGTTCTGACAGTGAAAAAAACAAAAAAGTGTTTTTTAGGCTCAAAGGGCGCTGTAGACCAAATGGAGTGTTGGAAGTTCATTTCGCGTTCTGACGGTGAAAAAAACCGAAAAGTGTTGTTTAGGCTCAAAGGGCGCTATAGACCATTTGGGAGTGTTTGTAAGTCCATTTCGTGATCTGACGGTGAATAGTGCCGAAAAGTGTTTGTTAGGCTTAATGGGCGCTATAGACCATTTAGGAGTGTTGGAAGTTCATTTCGCGTTCGGACGGTGAAAAAAAACGAAAAGTGTTTTTTAGGCTCAAAGGGCGCTATAGACCATTTGGGAGTGTTTGTAAGTCCATTTCGTGATCTGACGGTGAATAATGCCGAAAAGTGTTTGTTAGGCTTAATGGGCGCTAGAGCACATTTGGGATTGTTTGTAAGTTCATTTCGTGATCAGACGGTAAAAAAACCAGAAAAGTGTTTTTTAGGCTCAAAGGGCGCTATAGACCATTTGGGAGTGTTTGTAAGTCCATTTCGTGATCTGACGGTGAATAGTGCCAAAACGTGTTTGTTATTCTTAATGGGCGCTAGAGCACATTTGGGATTGTTTGTAAATCCATTTCGTGATCTGACGGTGAATAGTGCCGAAAAGTGTTTGTTATGCTTAATGGGCGCTAGAGCACATTTGGGATTGTTTGTAAGTTCATTTCGTGATCTGACGGTGAATAGTGCCGAAAAGTGTTTGTTAGGCTTAATGGGCGCTATAGCACATTTGGGATTGTTTGTAAGTTCATTTCGTGATCTGACGGTGAATAGTGCTGAAAAGTGTTTGTTAGGCTTAATGGGCGCTATAGACCATTTAGGAGTGTTGGAAGTTCATTTCGCGTTCGGACGGTGAAAACAAACGAAAAGTGTTTTTTAGCCTCAATGGGCGCTGTAGACCATTTGGGAGTGTTGGACGTTCATTTCGCGTTCTTACGATGAAAAAAACCGAAAAGTTTGTTTTAGGCTCAAAGGGCGCTATAGACCATTTGGGAGTGTTTGTAAGTCCATTTCGTGATCTGACGGTGAATAGTGCCGAAAAGTGTTTGTTAGGCTTAATGGGCGCTAGAGCACATTTGGGATTGTTTGTAAGTTCATTTCGTGATCTGACGGTGAATAGTGCCGAAAAGTGTTTGTTAGGCTTAATGGGCGCAAGAGCACATTTGGGATTGTTTGTAAGTTCATTTCGTGATCAGACGGTACAAAAACCAGAAAAGTGTTTTTTAGGCTCAAAGGGCGCTGTAAACCATTTGGGAGTGTTGGAAGTTCATTTCGCGTTCTGACGGTGAAAAAAACCGAAAAGTGTTGTTTAGGCTCAAAGGGCGCTATAGATCATTTGGGAGTGTTTGTAAGTCCATTTCGTGATCTGACGGTGAATAGTGCCGAAAAGTGTTTGTTAGGCTTAATGGGCGCTATAGACCATTTTGGAGTGTTGGACGTTCATTTCGCGTTCTGACAGTGAAAAAAACAAAAAAGTGTTTTTTAGGCTCAAAGGGCGCTGTAGACCAAATGGAGTGTTGGAAGTTCATTTCGCGTTCTGACGGTGAAAAAAACCGAAAAGTGTTGTTTAGGCTCAAAGGGCGCTATAGACCATTTGGGAGTGTTTGTAAGTCCATTTCGTGATCTGACGGTGAATAGTGCCGAAAAGTGTTTGTTAGGCTTAATGGGCGCTAGAGCACATTTGGGATTGTTTGTAAGTTCATTTCGTGATCTGACGGTGAATAGTGCCGAAAAGTGTTTGTTAGGCTTAATGGGCGCTATAGGCCATTTTGGAGTGTTGGACGTCCATTTCGCGTTCTGACAGTGAAAAAAACAAAAAAGTGTTGTTTAGGCTCAAAGGGCGCTGTAGACCAAATGGAGTGTTGGAAGTTCATTTCGCGTTCTGACGGTGAAAAAAACAGAAAAGTGTTTTTTAGGCTCAAAGGGCGCTATAGACCATTTGGGAGTGTTTGTAAGTCCATTTCGTGATCTGACGGTGAATAGTGCCGAAAAGTGTTTGTTATGCTTAATGGGCGCTAGAGCACATTTGGGATTGTTTGTAAGTTCATTTCGTGATCTGACGGTGAATAGTGCCGAAAAGTGTTTGTTAGGCTTAATGGGCGCTATAGCACATTTGGGATTGTTTGTAAGTCCATTTCGTGATCTGACGGTGAATAGTGCCGAAAAGTGTTTGTTAGGCTTAATGGGCGCTATAGACCATTTTGGAGTGTTGGACGTTCATTTGGCGTTCTGACAGTGAAAAAAACAAAAAAGTGTTTTTTAGGCTCAAAGGGCGCTGTAGACCAAATGGAGTGTTGGAAGTTCATTTCGCGTTCTGACGGTGAAAAAAACCGAAAAGTGTTGTTTAGGCTCAAAGGGCGCTATAGACCATTTGGGAGTGTTTGTAAGTCCATTTCGTGATCTGACGGTGAATAGTGCCGAAAAGTGTTTGTTAGGCTTAATGGGCGCTAGAGCACATTTGGGATTGTTTGTAAGTTCATTTCGTGATCTGACGGTGAATAGTGCCGAAAAGTGTTTGTTAGGCTTAATGGGCGCTATAGGCCATTTTAGAATGTTGGACGTCCATTTCGCGTTCTGACAATGAAAAAAACAAAAAAGTGTTGTTTAGGCTCAAAGGGCGCTGTAGACCAAATGGAGTGTTGGAAGTTCATTTCGCGTTCTGACGGTGAAAAAAACCGAAAAGTGTTTTTTAGGCTCAAAGGGCGCTATAGACCATTTGGGAGTGTTTGTAAGTCCATTTCGTGATCTGACGGTGAATAGTGCCGAAAAGTGTTTGTTAGGCTTAATGGGCGCTAGAGCACATTTGGGATTGTTTGTAAGTTCATTTCGTGATCAGACGGTAAAAAAACCAGAAAAGTGTTTTTTAGGCTCAAAGGGCGCTGTAAACCATTTGGGAGTGTTGGAAGTTCATTTCGCGTTCTGACGGTGAAAAAAACCGAAAAGTGTTTTTTAGGCTCAAAGGGCGCTATAGACCATTTGGGAGTGTTTGTAAGTCCATTTCGTGATCTGACGGTGAATAGTGCCGAAACGTGTTTGTTATTCTTAATGGGCGCTAGAGCACATTTGGGATTGTTTGTAAATCCATTTCGTGATCTGACGGTGAATAGTGCCGAAAAGTGTTTGTTATGCTTAATGGGCGCTAGAGCACATTTGGGATTGTTTGTAAGTTCATTTCGTGATCTGACGGTGAATAGTGCCGAAAAGTGTTTGTTAGGATTAATGGGCGCTATAGCACATTTGGGATTGTTTGTAAGTTCATTTCGTGATCAGACGGTAAAAAAACCAGAAAAGTGTTTTTTAGGCTCAAAGGGCGCTGTAAACCATTTGGGAGTGTTGGAAGTTCATTTCGCGTTCTGACGGTGAAAAAAACCGAAAAGTGTTTTTTAGGCTCAAAGGGCGCTATAGACCATTTGGGAGTGTTTGTAAGTCCATTTCGTGATCTGACGGTGAATAGTGCCGAAAAGTGTTTGTTAGGCTTAATGGGCGCTAGAGCACATTTGGGATTGTTTGTAAGTTCATTTCGTGATCAGACGGTAAAAAAACAAGAAAAGTGTTTTTTAGGCTCAAAGGGCGCTGTAAACCATTTGGGAGTGTTGGAAGTTCATTTCGCGTTCTGACGGTGAAAAAAACCGAAAAGTGTTTTTTAGGCTCAAAGGGCGCTATAGACCATTTGGGAGTGTTTGTAAGTCCATTTCGTGATCTGACGGTGAATAGTGCCGAAACGTGTTTGTTATTCTTAATGGGCGCTAGAGCACATTTGGGATTGTTTGTAAATCCATTTCGTGATCTGACGGTGAATAGTGCCGAAAAGTGTTTGTTATGCTTAATGGGCGCTAGAGCACATTTGGGATTGTTTGTAAGTTCATTTCGTGATCTGACGGTGAATAGTGCCGAAAAGTGTTTGTTAGGCTTAATGGGCGCTATAGACCATTTAGGAGTGTTGGAAGTTCATTTCGCGTTCGGACGGTGAAAACAAACGAAAAGTGTTTTTTAGCCTCAATGGGCGCTGTAGACCATTTGGGAGTGTTGGACGTTCATTTCGCGTTCTTACGATGAAAAAAACCGAAAAGTTTGTTTTAGGCTCAAAGGGCGCTATAGACCATTTGGGAGTGTTTGTAAGTCCATTTCGTGATCTGACGGTGAATAGTGCCGAAAAGTGTTTGTTAGGCTTAATGGGCGCTAGAGCACATTTGGGATTGTTTGTAAGTTTATTTCGTGATCTGACGGTGAATAGTGCCGAAAAGTGTTTGTTAGGCTTAATGGGCGCAAGAGCACATTTGGGATTGTTTGTAAGTTCATTTCGTGATCAGACGGTACAAAAACCAGAAAAGTGTTTTTTAGGCTCAAAGGGCGCTGTAAACCATTTGGGAGTGTTGGAAGTTCATTTCGCGTTCTGACGGTGAAAAAAACCGAAAAGTGTTGTTTAGGCTCAAAGGGCGCTATAGATCATTTGGGAGTGTTTGTAAGTCCATTTCGTGATCTGACGGTGAATAGTGCCGAAAAGTGTTTGTTAGGCTTAATGGGCGCTATAGACCATTTTGGAGTGTTGGACGTTCATTTCGCGTTCTGACAGTGAAAAAAACAAAAAAGTGTTTTTTAGGCTCAAAGGGCGCTGTAGACCAAATGGAGTGTTGGAAGTTCATTTCGCGTTCTGACGGTGAAAAAAAACGAAAAGTGTTGTTTAGGCTCAAAGGGCGCTATAGACCATTTGGGAGTGTTTGTAAGTCCATTTCGTGATCTGACGGTGAATAGTGCCGAAAAGTGTTTGTTAGGCTTAATGGGCGCTAGAGCACATTTGGGATTGTTTGTAAGTTCATTTCGTGATCTGACGGTGAATAGTGCCGAAAAGTGTTTGTTAGGCTTAATGGGCGCTATAGGCCATTTTGGAGTGTTGGACGTCCATTTCGCGTTCTGACAGTGAAAAAAACAAAAAAGTGTTGTTTAGGCTCAAAGGGCGCTGTAGACCAAATGGAGTATTGGAAGTTCATTTCGCGTTCTGACGGTGAAAAAAACAGAAAAGTGTTTTTTAGGCTCAAAGGGCGCTATAGACCATTTGGGAGTGTTTGTAAGTCCATTTCGTGATCTGACGGTGAATAGTGCCGAAAAGTGTTTGTTATGCTTAATGGGCGCTAGAGCACATTTGGGATTGTTTGTAAGTTCATTTCGTGATCTGACGGTGAATAGTGCCGAAAAGTGTTTGTTAGGCTTAATGGGCGCTATAGCACATTTGGGATTGTTTGTAAGTCCATTTCGTGATCTGACGGTGAATAGTGCCGAAAAGTGTTTGTTAGGCTTAATGGGCGCTATAGACCATTTTGGAGTGTTGGACGTTCATTTCGCGTTCTGACAGTGAAAAAAACAAAAAAGTGTTTTTTAGGCTCAAAGGGCGCTGTAGACCAAATGGAGTGTTGGAAGTTCATTTCGCGTTCTGACGGTGAAAAAAACCGAAAAGTGTTGTTTAGGCTCAAAGGGCGCTATAGACCATTTGGGAGTGTTTGTAAGTCCATTTCGTGATCTGACGGTGAATAGTGCCGAAAAGTGTTTGTTAGGCTTAATGGGCGCTAGAGCACATTTGGGATTGTTTGTAAGTTCATTTCGTGATCTGACGGTGAATAGTGCCGAAAAGTGTTTGTTAGGCTTAATGGGCGCTATAGGCCATTTTAGAATGTTGGACGTCCATTTCGCGTTCTGACAATGAAAAAAACAAAAAAGTGTTGTTTAGGCTCAAAGGGCGCTGTAGACCAAATGGAGTGTTGGAAGTTCATTTCGCGTTCTGACGGTGAAAAAAACCGAAAAGTGTTTTTTAGGCTCAAAGGGCGCTATAGACCATTTGGGAGTGTTTGTAAGTCCATTTCGTGATCTGACGGTGAATAGTGCCGAAAAGTGTTTGTTAGGCTTAATGGGCGCTAGAGCACATTTGGGATTGTTTGTAAGTTCATTTCGTGATCAGACGGTAAAAAAACCAGAAAAGTGTTTTTTAGGCTCAAAGGGCGCTGTAAACCATTTGGGAGTGTTGGAAGTTCATTTCGCGTTCTGACGGTGAAAAAAACCGAAAAGTGTTTTTTAGGCTCAAAGGGCGCTATAGACCATTTGGGAGTGTTTGTAAGTCCATTTCGTGATCTGACGGTGAATAGTGCCGAAACGTGTTTGTTATTCTTAATGGGCGCTAGAGCACATTTGGGATTGTTTGTAAATCCATTTCGTGATCTGACGGTGAATAGTGCCGAAAAGTGTTTGTTATGCTTAATGGGCGCTAGAGCACATTTGGGATTGTTTGTAAGTTCATTTCGTGATCTGACGGTGAATAGTGCCGAAAAGTGTTTGTTAGGCTTAATGGGCGCTATAGCACATTTGGGATTGTTTGTAAGTTCATTTCGTGATCAGACGGTAAAAAAACCAGAAAAGTGTTTTTTAGGCTCAAAGGGCGCTGTAAACCATTTGGGAGTGTTGGAAGTTCATTTCGCGTTCTGACGGTGAAAAAAACCGAAAAGTGTTTTTTAGGCTCAAAGGGCGCTATAGACCATTTGGGAGTGTTTGTAAGTCCATTTCGTGATCTGACGGTGAATAGTGCCGAAAAGTGTTTGTTAGGCTTAATGGGCGCTAGAGCACATTTGGGATTGTTTGTAAGTTCATTTCGTGATCAGACGGTAAAAAAACCAGAAAAGTGTTTTTTAGGCTCAAAGGGCGCTGTAAACCATTTGGGAGTGTTGGAAGTTCATTTCGCGTTCTGACGGTGAAAAAAACCGAAAAGTGTTTTTTAGGCTCAAAGGGCGCTATAGACCATTTGGGAGTGTTTGTAAGTCCATTTCGTGATCTGACGGTGAATAGTGCCGAAACGTGTTTGTTATTCTTAATGGGCGCTAGAGCACATTTGGGATTGTTTGTAAATCCATTTCGTGATCTGACGGTGAATAGTGCCGAAAAGTGTTTGTTATGCTTAATGGGCGCTAGAGCACATTTGGGATTGTTTGTAAGTTCATTTCGTGATCTGACGGTGAATAGTGCCGAAAAGTGTTTGTTAGGCTTAATGGGCGCTATAGCACATTTGGGATTGTTTGTAAGTTCATTTCGTGATCTGACGGTGAATAGTGCTGAAAAGTGTTTGTTAGGCTTAATGGGCGCTATAGACCATTTAGGAGTGTTGGAAGTTCATTTCGCGTTCGGACGGTGAAAAAAAACGAAAAGTGTTTTTTAGCCTCAATGGGCGCTGTAGACCATTTGGGAGTGTTGGACGTTCATTTCGCGTTCTTACGATGAAAAAAACCGAAAAGTTTGTTTTAGGCTCAAAGGGCGCTATAGACCATTTGGGAGTGTTTGTAAGTCCATTTCGTGATCTGACGGTGAATAGTGCCGAAAAGTGTTTGTTAGGCTTAATGGGCGCTAGAGCACATTTGGGATTGTTTGTAAGTTCATTTCGTGATCTGACGGTGAATAGTGCCGAAAGGTGTTTGTTAGGCTTAATGGGCGCTATAGCACATTTGGGATTGTTTGTAAGTCCATTTCGTGATCTGACGGTGAATAGTGCCGAAAAGTGTTTGTTAGGCTTAATGGGCGCTATAGACCATTTAGGAGTGTTGGAAGTTCATTTCGCGTTCGGACGGTGAAAAAAAACGAAAAGTGTTTTTTAGGCTCAAAGGGCGCTATAGACCATTTGGGAGTGTTTGTAAGTCCATTTCGTGATCTGACGGTGAATAATGCCGAAAAGTGTTTGTTAGGCTTAATGGGCGCTAGAGCACATTTGGGATTGTTTGTAAGTTCATTTCGTGATCAGACGGTAAAAAAACCAGAAAAGTGTTTTTTAGGCTCAAAGGGCGCTATAGACCATTTGGGAGTGTTTGTAAGTCCATTTCGTGATCTGACGGTGAATAGTGCCAAAACGTGTTTGTTATTCTTAATGGGCGCTAGAGCACATTTGGGATTGTTTGTAAATCCATTTCGTGATCTGACGGTGAATAGTGCCGAAAAGTGTTTGTTATGCTTAATGGGCGCTAGAGCACATTTGGGATTGTTTGTAAGTTCATTTCGTGATCTGACGGTGAATAGTGCCGAAAAGTGTTTGTTAGGCTTAATGGGCGCTATAGCACATTTGGGATTGTTTGTAAGTTCATTTCGTGATCTGACGGTGAATAGTGCTGAAAAGTGTTTGTTAGGCTTAATGGGCGCTATAGACCATTTAGGAGTGTTGGAAGTTCATTTCGCGTTCGGACGGTGAAAACAAACGAAAAGTGTTTTTTAGCCTCAATGGGCGCTGTAGACCATTTGGGAGTGTTGGACGTTCATTTCGCGTTCTTACGATGAAAAAAACCGAAAAGTTTGTTTTAGGCTCAAAGGGCGCTATAGACCATTTGGGAGTGTTTGTAAGTCCATTTCGTGATCTGACGGTGAATAGTGCCGAAAAGTGTTTGTTAGGCTTAATGGGCGCTAGAGCACATTTGGGATTGTTTGTAAGTTCATTTCGTGATCTGACGGTGAATAGTGCCGAAAAGTGTTTGTTAGGCTTAATGGGCGCAAGAGCACATTTGGGATTGTTTGTAAGTTCATTTCGTGATCAGACGGTACAAAAACCAGAAAAGTGTTTTTTAGGCTCAAAGGGCGCTGTAAACCATTTGGGAGTGTTGGAAGTTCATTTCGCGTTCTGACGGTGAAAAAAACCGAAAAGTGTTGTTTAGGCTCAAAGGGCGCTATAGATCATTTGGGAGTGTTTGTAAGTCCATTTCGTGATCTGACGGTGAATAGTGCCGAAACGTGTTTGTTAGGCTTAATGGGCGCTAGAGCACATTTGCGATTGTTTGTAAATCCATTTCGTGATCTGACGGTGAATAGTGCCGAAAAGTGTTTGTTATGCTTAATGGGCGCTAGAGCACATTTGGGATTGTTTGTAAGTTCATTTCGTGATCTGACGGTGAATAGTGCCGAAAAGTGTTTGTTAGGCTTAATGGGCGCTATAGCACATTTGGGATTGTTTGTAAGTCCATTTCGTGATCTGACGGTGAATAGTGCCGAAAAGTGTTTGTTAGGCTTAATGGGCGCTATAGACCATTTTGGAGTGTTGGACGTTCATTTCGCGTTCTGACAGTGAAAAAAACAAAAAAGTGTTTTTTAGGCTCAAAGGGCGCTGTAGACCAAATGGAGTGTTGGAAGTTCATTTCGCGTTCTGACGGTGAAAAAAACCGAAAAGTGTTGTTTAGGCTCAAAGGGCGCTATAGACCATTTGGGAGTGTTTGTAAGTCCATTTCGTGATCTGACGGTGAATAGTGCCGAAAAGTGTTTGTTAGGCTTAATGGGCGCTAGAGCACATTTGGGATTGTTTGTAAGTTCATTTCGTGATCTGACGGTGAATAGTGCCGAAAAGTGTTTGTTAGGCTTAATGGGCGCTATAGGCCATTTTGGAGTGTTGGACGTCCATTTCGCGTTCTGACAGTGAAAAAAACAAAAAAGTGTTGTTTAGGCTCAAAGGGCGCTGTAGACCAAATGGAGTGTTGGAAGTTCATTTCGCGTTCTGACGGTGAAAAAAACCGAAAAGTGTTTTTTAGGCTCAAAGGGCGCTATAGACCATTTGGGAGTGTTTGTAAGTCCATTTCGTGATCTGACGGTGAATAGTGCCGAAAAGTGTTTGTTATGCTTAATGGGCGCTAGAGCACATTTGGGATTGTTTGTAAGTTCATTTCGTGATCTGACGGTGAATAGTGCCGAAAAGTGTTTGTTAGGCTTAATGGGCGCTATAGCACATTTGGGATTGTTTGTAAGTCCATTTCGTGATCTGACGGTGAATAGTGCCGAAAAGTGTTTGTTAGGCTTAATGGGCGCTATAGACCATTTTGGAGTGTTGGACGTTCATTTCGCGTTCTGACAGTGAAAAAAACCGAAAAGTGTTGTTTAGGCTCAAAGGGCGCTATAGACCATTTGGGAGTGTTTGTAAGTCCATTTCGTGATCTGACGGTGAATAGTGCCGAAAAGTGTTTGTTAGGCTTAATGGGCGCTAGAGCACATTTGGGATTGTTTGTAAGTTCATTTCGTGATCTGACGGTGAATAGTGCCGAAAAGTGTTTGTTAGGCTTAATGGGCGCTATAGGCCATTTTAGAATGTTGGACGTCCATTTCGCGTTCTGACAGTGAAAAAAACAAAAAAGTGTTGTTTAGGCTCAAAGGGCGCTGTAGACCAAATGGAGTGTTGGAAGTTCATTTCGCGTTCTGACGGTGAAAAAAACCGAAAAGTGTTTTTTAGGCTCAAAGGGCGCTATAGACCATTTGGGAGTGTTTGTAAGTCCATTTCGTGATCTGATGGTGAATAGTGCCGAAAAGTGTTTGTTAGGCTTAATGGGCGCTAGAGCACATTTGGGATTGTTTGTAAGTTCATTTCGTGATCAGACGGTAAAAAAACCAGAAAAGTGTTTTTTAGGCTCAAAGGGCGCTGTAAACCATTTGGGAGTGTTGGAAGTTCATTTCGCGTTCTGACGGTGAAAAAAACCGAAAAGTGTTTTTTAGGCTCAAAGGGCGCTATAGACCATTTGGGAGTGTTTGTAAGTCCATTTCGTGATCTGACGGTGAATAGTGCCGAAACGTGTTTGTTATTCTTAATGGGCGCTAGAGCACATTTGGGATTGTTTGTAAATCCATTTCGTGATCTGACGGTGAATAGTGCCGAAAAGTGTTTGTTATGCTTAATGGGCGCTAGAGCACATTTGGGATTGTTTGTAAGTTCATTTCGTGATCTGAGGGTGAATAGTGCCGAAAAGTGTTTGTTAGGCTTAATGGGCGCTATAGCACATTTGGGATTGTTTGTAAGTTCATTTCGTGATCAGACGGTAAAAAAACCAGAAAAGTGTTTTTTAGGCTCAAAGGGCGCTGTAAACCATTTGGGAGTGTTGGAAGTTCATTTCGCGTTCTGACGGTGAAAAAAACCGAAAAGTGTTTTTTAGGCTCAAAGGGCGCTATAGACCATTTGGGAGTGTTTGTAAGTCCATTTCGTGATCTGACGGTGAATAGTGCCGAAAAGTGTTTGTTAGGCTTAATGGGCGCTAGAGCACATTTGGGATTGTTTGTAAGTTCATTTCGTGATCAGACGGTAAAAAAACCAGAAAAGTGTTTTTTAGGCTCAAAGGGCGCTGTAAACCATTTGGGAGTGTTGGAAGTTCATTTCGCGTTCTGACGGTGAAAAAAACCGAAAAGTGTTTTTTAGGCTCAAAGGGCGCTATAGACCATTTGGGAGTGTTTGTAAGTCCATTTCGTGATCTGACGGTGAATAGTGCCGAAACGTGTTTGTTATTCTTAATGGGCGCTAGAGCACATTTGGGATTGTTTGTAAATCCATTTCGTGATCTGACGGTGAATAGTGCCGAAAAGTGTTTGTTATGCTTAATGGGCGCTAGAGCACATTTGGGATTGTTTGTAAGTTCATTTCGTGATCTGACGGTGAATAGTGCCGAAAAGTGTTTGTTAGGCTTAATGGGCGCTATAGCACATTTGGGATTGTTTGTAAGTTCATTTCGTGATCTGACGGTGAATAGTGCTGAAAAGTGTTTGTTAGGCTTAATGGGCGCTATAGACCATTTAGGAGTGTTGGAAGTTCATTTCGCGTTCGGACGGTGAAAAAAAACGAAAAGTGTTTTTTAGCCTCAATGGGCGCTGTAGACCATTTGGGAGTGTTGGACGTTCATTTCGCGTTCTTACGATGAAAAAAACCGAAAAGTTTGTTTTAGGCTCAAAGGGCGCTATAGACCATTTGGGAGTGTTTGTAAGTCCATTTCGTGATCTGACGGTGAATAGTGCCGAAAAGTGTTTGTTAGGCTTAATGGGCGCTAGAGCACATTTGGGATTGTTTGTAAGTTCATTTCGTGATCTGACGGTGAATAGTGCCGAAAAGTGTTTGTTAGGCTTGTGGGATTTTATGTTGTCTCCACAAGAGATTTGATCCTAAAGATTAACTCACCAAGCAAGTTACGAAGTCCGTGGCACCCCGGCACGAATCCAGTCACGTGGTCCGTGTAGTAGGTAGCGTTCAGCGCGAGTGTCCTGGCCTGCGAGCAAGGGACCGATTCACGGCGAGAGTTTGCTTGAGTTCCCACTAACGACAGTTAGTGCAATAATGACTGGCGTAGACTAGTTCAAAAATGCACACGATGAAATGTAATAACTCTTAACAGTAGTAACAGGCGAAAACTTGGCACAAAAAGGTAAATATAACACAACGGAAAACTGGCGACGACCGAGGAGATTTTACGCACGAGGCACACCCATTCCTAGTCATAAAGAAGAAGGAGGTCCAGCGTGCGTTAGTTCGTGTTCCCAGGTCAGGTAACTCCAACCAACGAAAAGGTCTCCTATGGCGGGCCGAATGTAACAAAGTTTCTATGGAGGGCCGAATCCAACATTATTGGAAAGTGTCACTACAGTAGCTCCCTCCTAGATCATGAGGCAAAGAAATGATCGATTCTGTGGCCGTAGTTCTCTTCAGCCACAATCATAGTTCAAATACTTGGCTGGCCAGTGCACGTGTCTACCGGAACGAGTCGTGCGGAACTCTGGTTGTACAACATCAGTAGGCTGAGATGTCATGATGGGCACATCCGTTATTGGAGAACTCGTTAGCAGGTTGTCGTTGGCAGTGACTGTGGCTGAAGAACTGGACGAGTTGGAAGCAGTTGGAGCAATGTGAGGGTTGTTAACCGGCTCAAGGAATGCTACCTTCAAACGGTCGATACTGACACTGTCGTGTTTTCCATTGCGGGAAACAATGAAAAACTTGTCAGTTCGACGAACTACCTCAAAGGGACCTTCGTATGGCTGTTGCAATGGTTTCTTCACAGCATCAATCCGAATGAAAACATGTGTACATGTTGACAGTTCAGGAGGAACTTGTGACTGTCTGTGTTGGGTTCTAGTCGGTGTAGGTCGCAAATCGGACATGTGTTGTCGCAGTCGGTGAACATAATCGCCTGGCTCATAGTCGCTGCTTACTTGGCTTGCTGCTACAAATTGTCCCGGCAACCTGATTGTGGTACCGTAGACCAGTTCAGCGGCGCTACACCCAAGATCAGCCTTCACAGCGGTACGTATCCCCAGCAGTACAATCGGGAGTGTCTCAATCCAACGTTGGTCATGATGGGCTTTTAGAGCTGATTTGAGCTGGCGGTGGAAACGCTCCACGAGACCATTAGAAGCAGGATGATACGACGTTGTTCGGGTTCGTTTACATCCCAGGAGTTCAGAGAGGGACTTGAATAATGCCGACTCAAACTGACGGCCTCGATCGGTAGTCACAGTAGATGGTGCTCCAAAAACTGCCACCCACCGTGACACAAAAGCTCGTGCCACTGTCTCAGCTGTGATGTCTGTAACCGGTATTGCCTCTGGCCAGCGGGTATACCGATCGACACACGTCAGTAGATATGTATAACCGCCCGATGGAGGTAGCGGTCCGACCAGGTCTATGTGGATATGATCAAACCGGGCATCCGGCGTCGCGAATGTGCCGAGGGGAGACTTGGTGTGTCGATGTATCTTTGATCGCTGACAGGAAAGACAAGTCTTCGCCCAGGCTCGTACGTCCTTGTTGATCCCCGGCCACACAAAACGTGAAGTTACCAACTTCTGCGTGGCCCGTATTCCTGGATGCGATAAGTCATGCAGTGCGTCGAAAACTTGCCGACGAAATGCCTTTGGGATGAAAGGACGTGTTACACCGGTAGAAACGTCACAGATGATCTCGCCGTCGGAGGTTTGTAGGGGAATTGGCTTGAAACTCAAAGATGAAGTGGTGGTCTTGAGTTGTTTAAGCTCCTCATCTCTCTCTTGAGCACCGGCGATCTTAGCAAAGTCTATCTGTGCTGAAGTGCCGACTGTGTTCACCCCATAACGAGACAAAGCATCCGCTACAGTGTTCTCTTTTCCACTTATGTGGCGAATGTCTGTGGAGAATTGGGAGATATAGTCGAGATGGCGTATTTCTCTGGGAGAGTAGCGGTCAGGAGACGTGTTGAAGGAGTATGTCAATGGCTTGTGGTCGGTGTATATACAAAACTGTCTACCTTCCACATAGTGCCGAAAATGCCGGATCCCCAAATATGCAGCCAGCAACTCGCGACCGAAGGTACTATACTTTGTCTCTGGTGGTTGTAGTCGCTTGGAGAAAAATGAGATGGGTTCCCATTTACCGTCGACCAGTTGCTGTAGAACTCCTCCCACTGCAAAATCTGATGCATCAACCATGAGGCAGATGGGTGCAGATGACTGAGGATGCACAAGAAGAGTGGCATTTGCCAAGGCAGTTTTAACCTGGACAAACGCTTGTTGCGCTGCACCATCAAGTGTGATGTCCTTGTTTTTCTTCTTGCACTTTAGCAAGTCAGTCAGTGGTTGCACAATTTTAGCACAATGAGGGATGAAACGGCGATAAAAGTTGATGAGCCCCAAGAACTCTCTCAACTTGCGTAGTGAGTGTGGTGCTGGAAAATCCTGTATCACCTTCACTTTATCGTCCAGTGGGCGGATACCGCAGTTATCTACGGTGTGACCGAGGAATGTCAGAGAGGAGGCACCAAACTGGCTCTTAGCTGGATTGATGATGACTCCATACTGAGACAAACGCGCGAACAAAACTTGTAGATGTTGCTCGTGTTCCTCCATCGACTCACTCGCCACGAGTATATCATCAATGTAGGCATAGACAAAGGGTAAGCCACGTAGCACTTCATTCATGAAACGCTGAAAAGTTTGTGCCGCATTACGCAGCCCAAAGGGCATGCGGACAAACTCAAACAACCCAAAAGGGGTCGTGATAGCAGTCTTGTGTACGTCTGCTGGGTTAACAGGTATTTGATGATAGGCTCTTACGAGATCTAGTTTGGAAAATACCTTTTTTCCTTGAAGACCTGCTGTGTAATCCTGCAAATGAGGGATCGGATAACAGTCAGGAACTGTAGCTTGGTTCAGTGCGCGGTAATCACCGCAAGGCCTCCAGTCACCCTGCGTCTTCTTAGGGACCATGTGTAAAGGGGATGCCCAATTACTGCTCGAGGGTCGGACTATTCCTAACTCGGACATATGTTCAAACTCAGCCTTTGCCGCAACATAGCGATCGGGGGCTAACCTGCGTGGTCGAGCTGACACTGGTGGGCCTCTGGTGTTGATGTGATGTGTAGTTGTGTGTTTGACTGCGTCGTCGTGGTACACAGGTCGCGTGAGGTCAGGGTACTGCCGCAGGATGTCGTCGAAACGCGTGACGCTCTCGGTTTTGACAAACATCGGGCAGATTGAGGGTGTCGAGGTAACAGTCCCGTTGACAGCGAGGCTGGTTGTGGTGTCGATGAGCTTATGATGCTTGATGTCGACTAGCAATCCAAAATGTCGCAAAAAATCTGCTCCGAGGATGGGAGTTGGTAGATCGGCGACTATGAAAATCCAGCGAAATGATCTCCGCAGACCGAGGTTGAGTGTGAGGGACTTTTCACCGTGAGTTGCGATCGGAGACTGGTTAACTGCCTGGAGGGTGAGCTTGTTCGGTGTGCGTCGCTCCTGGGCCGTTGAGGGCCAGACGCTGACCTCTGCTCCAGTGTCAATCAGGAATCGTGAACCGGTGACTTGATCAGTTACATAAAATAGGCGACCCTCATGTTGACCAACCGTGTTAGTCGCCTCTAGCGGCTGGTCTGTCCGTTTCCCATGTCACGCTCGGTTGCATCAGGAGAATGTTGATAGGCGCAAGGTGGTACACACTTCTTGGCTTGTTTACCATACCGCCAGTGATACCAGCATTCACCGGCTGCATGACGCTGAGCACTTGGGCTGCGTGATTGGCGTGGAGTGTTGGCACTACCATCCCGTCTGCGCCGATCTTGACGACGATCAGATGTCACGTGGTTTGTCAGTTGTTGAACTTGCAGCGTCAGTTGCTGAATCTGCATCTGTAACTGGTGTACCTCAGATGTGGGAGCCGGCGAGGGAATGATAGCAACAGCTTCAGGAGGGTGGGCAGATACTGTGGCAATGGAGGATACGCCAGGTACTGCGACCTCCACTATCTTGTCGGCTATGTCTGCCAGCTGTTCGATGTTGACTGCATCAGTGGTCGAGGCGAGAATAAGTTGCACGTTACGAGGTAGTCGTTGAAGAAACAATTGTTTCAGGATACGCTCCTCAAGCTTACCATCGCCCAGCAATTGTTTCATCTTGCGTAGCAGTTGTGAGGGTTTGCGGTCCCCTAACTCCTCTGAAATCAGCAGTTGATGCAACTTCTTCTGTTCTGACACAGAAGTACGACGAACCAGTTCAGCCTTTAGGGTTTTGTATCTCTCTGTTTGTGGAGGATCAATGAGTAGATCGCGGACTTCCTGCGCAATCTCCGGTTGAAGGGATGCCACGACATACGCGAACTTCGTCTCCGGTGTTGTGATCCCTCTAGTAGTGAACTGGGCTTCGACTTGAGCAAACCAAAGGAATGGATCATTCGGCCAGAATGGGGGAAGTTTGAGGCTAACAGCAGACACTGGGAAAGGAGCAGGTGTTGACTTACTAGTAGAAGCCTCCGCGGCCGCATGGCCAGGTTCCTCCTTGGAAGCCATTTACAAAAACAAATTCGAATTTGCACTGTAATTGTGAAAACTGTTCACTCAGTTCAGCAGCTATTTTCCTGTGTCTGGTACAGTTTGATGATGACTTGGTGAGTTAATACCGCGATCACGTCAGGGTCACCAATGTGGGATTTTATGTTGTCTCCACAAGAGATTTGATCCTAAAGATTAACTCACCAAGCAAGTTACGAAGTCCGTGGCACCCCGGCACGAATCC
Source organism: Crossaster papposus (assembly GCA_037893245.1). Lineage (NCBI taxonomy): Eukaryota > Metazoa > Echinodermata > Asteroidea > Velatida > Solasteridae > Crossaster > Crossaster papposus. The sequence goes on along the minus strand of JBAIAA010001051.1, from coordinate 71,509 downwards.
AGTCACGTGGTCCGTGTAGTAGGTAGCGTTCAGCGCGAGTGTCCTGGCCTGCGAGCAAGGGACCGATTCACGGCGAGAGTTTGCTTGAGTTCCCACTAACGACAGTTAGTGCAATAATGACTGGCGTAGACTAGTTCAAAAATGCACACGATGAAATGTAATAACTCTTAACAGTAGTAACAGGCGAAAACTTGGCACAAAAAGGTAAATATAACACAACGGAAAACTGGCGACGACCGAGGAGATTTTACGCACGAGGCACACCCATTCCTAGTCATAAAGAAGAAGGAGGTCCAGCGTGCGTTAGTTCGTGTTCCCAGGTCAGGTAACTCCAACCAACGAAAAGGTCTCCTATGGCGGGCCGAATGTAACAAAGTTTCTATGGAGGGCCGAATCCAACATTATTGGAAAGTGTCACTACAGGCTTAATGGGCGCTATAGCACATTTGGGATTGTTTGTAAGTCCATTTCGTGATCTGACGGTGAATAGTGCCGAAAAGTGTTTGTTAGGCTTAATGGGCGCTATAGACCATTTAGGAGTGTTGGAAGTTCATTTCGCGTTCGGACGGTGAAAAAAACCGAAAAGTGTTGTTTAGGCTCAAAGGGCGCTATAGATCATTTGGGAGTGTTTGTAAGTCCATTTCGTGATCTGACGGTGAATAGTGCCGAAACGTGTTTGTTAGGCTTAATGGGCGCTAGAGCACATTTGCGATTGTTTGTAAATCCATTTCGTGATCTGACGGTGAATAGTGCCGAAAAGTGTTTGTTATGCTTAATGGGCGCTAGAGCACATTTGGGATTGTTTGTAAGTTCATTTCGTGATCTGACGGTGAATAGTGCCGAAAAGTGTTTGTTAGGCTTAATGGGCGCTATAGCACATTTGGGATTGTTTGTAAGTCCATTTCGTGATCTGACGGTGAATAGTGCCGAAAAGTGTTTGTTAGGCTTAATGGGCGCTATAGACCATTTTGGAGTGTTGGACGTTCATTTCGCGTTCTGACAGTGAAAAAAACAAAAAAGTGTTTTTTAGGCTCAAAGGGCGCTGTAGACCAAATGGAGTGTTGGAAGTTCATTTCGCGTTCTGACGGTGAAAAAAACCGAAAAGTGTTTTTTAGGCTCAAAGGGCGCTATAGACCATTTGGGAGTGTTTGTAAGTCCATTTCGTGATCTGACGGTGAATAGTGCCGAAAAGTGTTTGTTAGGCTTAATGGGCGCTAGAGCACATTTGGGATTGTTTGTAAGTTCATTTCGTGATCTGCCGGTGAAATGTGCCGAAAAGTGTTTGTTAGGCTTAATGGGCGCTATAGGCCATTTTGGAGTGTTGGACGTCCATTTCGCGTTCTGACAGTGAAAAAAACAAAAAAGTGTTGTTTAGGCTCAAAGGGCGCTGTAGACCAAATGGAGTGTTGGAAGTTCATTTCGCGTTCTGACGGTGAAAAAAAACGAAAAGTGTTTTTTAGGCTCAAAGGGCGCTATAGACCATTTGGGAGTGTTTGTAAGTCCATTTCGTGATCTGACGGTGAATAGTGCCGAAAAGTGTTTGTTAGGCTTAATGGGCGCTAGAGCACATTTGGGATTGTTTGTAAGTTCATTTCGTGATCAGACCGTAAAAAAACCAAAAAAGTGTTTTTTAGGCTCAAAGGGCGCTGTAAACCATTTGGGAGTGTTGGAAGTTCATTTCGCGTTCTGACGGTGAAAAAAACCGAAAAGTGTTTTTTAGGCTCAAAGGGCGCTATAGACCATTTGGGAGTGTTTGTAAGTCCATTTCGTGATCTGACGGTGAATAGTGCCGAAACGTGTTTGTTATTCTTAATGGGCGCTAGAGCACATTTGGGAATGTTTGTAAATCCATTTCGTGATCTGACGGTGAATAGTGCCGAAAAGTGTTTGTTATGCTTAATGGGCGCTAGAGCACATTTGGGATTGTTTGTAAGTTCATTTCGTGATCTGACGGTGAATAGTGCCGAAAAGTGTTTGTTATTCTTAATGGGTGCTAGAGCACATTTGGGATTGTTTGTAAATCCATTTCGTGATCTGACGGTGAATAGTGCCGAAAAGTGTTTGTTATGCTTAATGGGCGCTAGAGCACATTTGGGATTGTTTGTAAGTTCATTTCGTGATCTGACGGTGAATAGTGCTGAAAAGTGTTTGTTAGGCTTAATGGGCGCTATAGACCATTTAGGAGTGTTGGAAGTTCATTTCGCGTTCGGACGGTGAAAAAAAACGAAAAGTGTTTTTTAGCCTCAATAGGCGCTGTAGACCATTTGGGAGTGTTGGACGTTCATTTCGCGTTCTTACGATGAAAAAAACCGAAAAGTTTGTTTTAGGCTCAAAGGGCGCTATAGACCATTTGCGAGTGTTTGTAAGTCCATTCCGTGATCTGACGGTGAATAGTGCCGAAAAGTGTTTGTAAAGGCTTAATGGGCGCTATAGACCATTTTGGAGTGTTGGACGTTCATTTCGCGTTCTGACAGTGAAAAAAACAAAAAAGTGTTTTTTAGGCTCAAAGGGCGCTGTAGACCAAATGGAGTGTTGGAAGTTCATTTCGCGTTCTGACGGTGAAAAAAACCGAAAAGTGTTTTTTAGGCTCAAAGGGCGCTATAAACCATTTGGGAGTGTTTGTAAGTCCATTTCGTGATCTGACGGTGAATAGTGCCGAAAAGTGTTTGTTAGGCTTAATGGGCGCTAGAGCACATTTGGGATTGTTTGTAAGTTCATTTCGTGATCTGACGGTGAATAGTGCCCAAAAGTGTTTGTTAGGCTTAATGGGCGCTATAGCACATTTGGGATTGTTTGTAAGTTCATTTCGTGATCTGACGGCGAATAGTGCTGAAAAGTGTTTGTTGGGCTTAATGGGCGCTATAGACCATTTAGGAGTGTTGGAAGTCCATTTCGTGATCTGACGGTGAATAGTGCCCAAAAGTGTTTTTTAGGCTCAAAGGGCGCTATAGACCATTTGGGAGTGTTGGACGTTCATTTCGCATTCTTACGGTGAAAAAAACCGAAAAGGTTTTTTTAGGCTTAATTGGCGCTATAGCACATTTGGGATTGTTTGTAAGTTCATTTCGTGATCTGACGGTGAAAAAAACAGAAAAGTGTTTTTTAGGCTCAAAGGGCGCTGTAAACCATTTGGGAGTGTTGGAAGTTCATTTCGCGTTCTGACGGTGAAAAAAACCGAAAAGTGTTTTTTAGGCTCAAAGGGCGCTATAGACCATTTGGGAGTGTTTGTAAGTCCATTTCGTGATCTGACGGTGAATAGTGCCCAAAAGTGTTTGTTAGGCTCAATGGGCGCTAGAGCACATTTGGGATTGTTTGTAAGTTCATTTCGTGATCAGACGGTAAAAAAACCAGAAAAGTGTTTTTTAGGCTCAAAGGGCGCTGTAAACCATTTGGGAGTGTTGGAAGTTCATTTCGCGTTCTGACGGTGAAAAAAACCGAAAAGTTTTTTTTTAGGCTCAAAGGGCGCTATAGACCATTTGGGAGTGTTTGTAAGTCCATTTCGTGATCTGACGGTGAATAGTGCCGAAACGTGTTTGTTATTCTTAATGGGCGCTAGAGCACATTTGGGAATGTTTGTAAATCCATTTCGTGATCTGACGGTGAATAGTGCCGAAAAGTGTTTGTTATGCTTAATGGGCGCTAGAGCACATTTGGGATTGTTTGTAAGTCCATTTCGTGATCTGACGGTGAATAGTGCCGAAAAGTGTTTGTTAGGCTTAATGGGCGCTATAGACCATTTTGGAGTGTTGGACGTTCATTTCGCGTTCTGACAGTGAAAAAAACAAAAAAGTGTTTTTTAGGCTCAAAGGGCGCTGTAGACCAAATGGAGTGTTGGAAGTTCATTTCGCGTTCTGACGGTGAAAAAAACCGAAAAGTGTTTTTTAGGCTCAAAGGGCGCTATAGACCATTTGGGAGTGTTTGTAAGTCCATTTCGTGATCTGACGGTGAATAGTGCCGAAAAGTGTTTGTTAGGCTTAATGGGCGCTAGAGCACATTTGGGATTGTTTGTAAGTTCATTTCGTGATCTGCCGGTGAATAGTGCCGAAAAGTGTTTGTTAGGCTTAATGGGCGCTATAGGCCATTTTGGAGTGTTGGACGTCCATTTCGCGTTCTGACAGTGAAAAAAACAAAAAAGTGTTGTTTAGGCTCAAAGGGCGCTGTAGACCAAATGGAGTGTTGGAAGTTCATTTCGCGTTCTGACGGTGAAAAAAAACGAAAAGTGTTTTTTAGGCTCAAAGGGCGCTATAGACCATTTGGGAGTGTTTGTAAGTCCATTTCGTGATCTGACGGTGAATAGTGCCGAAAAGTGTTTGTTAGGCTTAATGGGCGCTAGAGCACATTTGGGATTGTTTGTAAGTTCATTTCGTGATCAGACCGTAAAAAAACCAGAAAAGTGTTTTTTAGGCTCAAAGGGCGCTGTAAACCATTTGGGAGTGTTGGAAGTTCATTTCGCGTTCTGACGGTGAAAAAAACCGAAAAGTGTTTTTTTAGGCTCAAAGGGCGCTATAGACCATTTGGGAGTGTTTGTAAGTCCATTTCGTGATCTGACGGTGAATAGTGCCGAAACGTGTTTGTTATTCTTAATGGGCGCTAGAGCACATTTGGGAATGTTTGTAAATCCATTTCGTGATCTGACGGTGAATAGTGCCGAAAAGTGTTTGTTATGCTTAATGGGCGCTAGAGCACATTTGGGATTGTTTGTAAGTTCATTTCGTGATCTGACGGTGAATAGTGCCGAAAAGTGTTTGTTATTCTTAATGGGTGCTAGAGCACATTTGGGATTGTTTGTAAATCCATTTCGTGATCTGACGGTGAATAGTGCCGAAAAGTGTTTGTTATGCTTAATGGGCGCTAGAGCACATTTGGGATTGTTTGTAAGTTCATTTCGTGATCTGACGGTGAATAGTGCCGAAAAGTGTTTGTTAGGCTTAATGGGCGCTATAGCACATTTGGGATTGTTTGTAAGTTCATTTCGTGATCTGACGGTAAATAGTGCTGAAAAGTGTTTGTTAGGCTTAATGGGCACTATAGACCATTTAGGAGTGTTGGAAGTTCATTTCGCGTTCGGACGGTGAAAAAAACCGAAAAGTGTTTTTTAGCCTCAATAGGCGCTGTAGACCATTTGGGAGTGTTGGACGTTCATTTCGCGTTCTTACGATGAAAAAAACCGAAAAGTTTGTTTTAGGCTCAAAGGGCGCTATAGACCATTTGCGAGTGTTTGTAAGTCCATTCCGTGATCTGACGGTGAATAGTGCCGAAAAGTGTTTGTAAAGGCTTAATGGGCGCTATAGACCATTTTGGAGTGTTGGACGTTCATTTCGCGTTATGACAGTGAAAAAAACAAAAAAGTGTTTTTTAGGCTCAAAGGGCGCTGTAGACCAAATGGAGTGTTGGAAGTTCATTTCGCGTTCTGACGGTGAAAAAAACCGAAAAGTGTTTTTTAGGCTCAAAGGGCGCTATAAACCATTTGGGAGTGTTTGTAAGTCCATTTCGTGATCTGACGGTGAATAGTGCCGAAAAGTGTTTGTTAGGCTTAATGGGCGCTAGAGCACATTTGGGATTGTTTGTAAGTTCATTTCGTGATCTGACGGTGAATAGTGCTGAAAAGTGTTTGTTAGGCTTAATGGGCGCTATAGACCATTTAGGAGTGTTGGAAGTCCATTTCGTGATCTGACGGTGAATAGTGCCCAAAAGTGTTTTTTAGGCTCAAAGGGCGCTATAGACCATTTGGGAGTGTTGGACGTTCATTTCGCATTCTTACGGTGAAAAAAACCGAAAAGGTTTTTTTAGGCTTAATTGGCGCTATAGCACATTTGGGATTGTTTGTAAGTTCATTTCGTGATCTGACGGTGAAAAAAACAGAAAAGTGTTTTTTAGGCTCAAAGGGCGCTGTAAACCATTTGGGAGTGTTGGAAGTTCATTTCGCGTTCTGACGGTGAAAAAAACCGAAAAGTGTTTTTTAGGCTCAAAGGGCGCTATAGACCATTTGGGAGTGTTTGTAAGTCCATTTCGTGATCTGACGGTGAATAGTGCCCAAAAGTGTTTGTAAGGCTCAATGGGCGCTAGAGCACATTCGGGATTGTTTGTAAGTTCATTTCGTGATCAGACGGTAAAAAAACCAGAAAAGTTTTTTTTAGGCTCAAAGGGCGCTATAGACCATTTGGGAGTGTTTGTAAGTCCATTTCGTGATCTGACGGTGAATAGTGCCGAAACGTGTTTGTTATTCTTAATGGGCGCTAGAGCACATTTGGGAATGTTTGTAAATCCATTTCGTGATCTGACGGTGAATAGTGCCGAAAAGTGTTTGTTATGCTTAATGGGCGCTAGAGCACATTTGGGATTGTTTGTAAGTTCATTTCGTGATCTGACGGTGAATAGTGCCGAAAAGTGTTTGTTATTCTTAATGGGCGCTAGAGCACATTTGGGATTGTTTGTAAATCCATTTCGTGATCTGACGGTGAATAGTGCCGAAAAGTGTTTGTTATGCTTAATGGGCGCTAGAGCACATTTGGGATTGTTTGTAAGTTCATTTCGTGATCTGACGGTGAATAGTGCCAAAAAGTGTTTGTTAGGCTTAATGGGCGCTATAGCACATTTGGGATTGTTTGTAAGTTCATTTCGTGATCTGACGGTGAATAGTGCTGAAAAGTGTTTGTTAGGCTTAATGGGCGCTATAGACCATTTAGGAGTGTTGGAAGTTCATTTCGCGTTCGGACGGTGAAAAAAACCGAAAAGTGTTTTTTAGCCTCAATGGGCGCTGTAGACCATTTGGGAGTGTTGGACGTTCATTTCGCGTTCTTACGATGAAAAAAACCGAAAAGTTTGTTTTAGGCTCAAAGGGCGCTATAGACCATTTGCGAGTGTTTGTAAGTCCATTCCGTGATCAGACGGTGAATAGTGCCGAAAAGTGTTTGTAAAGGCTTAATGGGCGCTATAGACCATTTTGGAGTGTTGGACGTTCATTTCGCGTTCTGACAGTGAAAAAAACAAAAAAGTGTTTTTTAGGCTCAAAGGGCGCTGTAGACCAAATGGAGTGTTGGAAGTTCATTTCACGTTCTGACGGTGAAAAAAACCGAAAAGTGTTTTTTAGGCTCAAAGGGCGCTATAAACCATTTGGGAGTGTTTGTAAGTCCATTTCGTAATCTGACGGTGAATAGTGCCGAAAAGTGTTTGTTATGCTTAATGGGCGCTAGAGCACATTTGGGATTGTTTGTAAGTTCATTTCGTGATCTGACGGTGAATAGTGCTGAAAAGTGTTTGTTAGGCTTAATGGGCGCTATAGACCATTTAGGAGTGTTGGAAGTCCATTTCGTGATCTGACGGTGAATAGTGCCCAAAAGTGTTTTTTAGGCTCAAAGGGCGCTATAGACCATTTGGGAGTGTTGGACGTTCATTTCGCGTTCTTACGGTGAAAAAAACCGAAAAGGTTTTTTTAGGCTTAATTGGCGCTATAGCACATTTGGGATTGTTTGTAAGTTCATTTCGTGATCTGACGGTGAAAAAAACAGAAAAGTGTTTTTTAGGCTCAAAGGGCGCTGTAAACCATTTGGGAGTGTTGGAAGTTCATTTCGTGTTCTGACGGTGAAAAAAACCGAAAAGTGTTTTTTTAGGCTCAAAGGGCGCTATAGACCATTTGGGAGTGTTTGTAAGTCCATTTCGTGATCTGACGGTGAATAGTGCCCAAAAGTGTTTGTTAGGCTCAATGGGCGCTGTAGACCATTTGGGAGTGTTGGACGTTCATTTCGCGTTCTTACGGTGAAAAAACACGGAAAATGTTTTTTAGGCTCAAAGTGCGCTGTAGACCAAATGGACTGTTGGAAGTTCATTTCGTGATCTGACGGTGAATAGTGCTGAAAAGTGTTTGTTAGGCTTAATGGGCGCTATAGACCATTTAGGAGTGTTGGAAGTTCATTTCGCGTTCTGACGGTGAATAGTGCTGAAAAGTGTTTGTTAGGCTTAATGGGCGCTATAGACCATTTAGGAGTGTTGGAAGTTCATTTCGCGTTCTGACGGTGAAAAAAACCGAAAAGTGTTTTTTAGCCTCAATGGGCGCTGTAGACCATTTGGGAGTGTTTGTAAGTCCATTTCGTGATCTGACGGTGAATAGTGCCGAAAAGTGTTTGTTAGGCTTAATGGGCGCTCGAGCACATTTGGGATTGTTTGTAAGTCCATTTCGTGATCTGACGGTGAATAGTGCCGAAAAGTGTTTGTTAGGCTTAATGGGCGCTAGAGCACATTTGGGATTGTTTGTAAGTTCATTTCGTGATCTGACCGTGAATAATGCCGAAAAGTGTTTGTTAGGCTTAATGGGCGCTATAGCACATTTGGGATTGTTTGTAAGTTCATTTCGTGATCTGACGGTGAATAATGCCGAAAAGTGTTTGTTAGGCTTAATGGGCGCTATAGCACATTTGGGATTGTTTGTAAGTTCATTTCGTGATCTGACGGTGAATAGTTCTGAAAAGTGTTTGTTAGGCTTTTGGGAGTGTTGGACGTTCATTTCGCGTTCTTACCGTGAAAAAAACTGAAAAGGTTTGTTTAGGCTCAAAGGGCGCTATAGACCATTTGGGAGTGTTTGTAAGTCCATTTCGTGATCTGACGGTGAATAGTGCCAAAAAGTGTTTGTTAGGCTTAATGGGCGCTATAGCACATTTGGGATTGTTTGTAAGTTCATTTCGAGTTCTGACAGTGAAAAAAGCCGAAAAGTGTTTTTTTAGGCTCAAATGGACGCTATAGACCATTTGGGATTGTTGAAAGTTCATTTCGCGTTCTGACCGTGAAAAAAACCGAAAAGTGTTTTTTAGGCTCAAAGGGCGCTATAGACCATTTGGGATTGTTGAAAGTTCATTTCGCGTTCTGACCGTGAAAAAAACAGAAAAGTGTTTTTTAGTCTCAAAGGGCGCTGTAGACCATTTGGGAGTGTTGGAAGTTCATTTCGCGTTCTGACGGTGAAAAAAACCGAAAAGTGTTTTTTAGGCTCAAAGGGCGCTATAGACCATTTGGGAGTGTTTGTAAGTCCATTTCGTGATCTGACGGTGAATAGTGCCAAAAAGTGTTTGTTAGGCTTTTGGGAGTGTTGGACGTTCATTTCGAGTTCTGACAGTGAACAAAGCCGAAAAGTGTTTTTTAGGCTCAAATGGACGCTATAGACCATTTGGGATTGTTGAAAGTTCATTTCGCGTTCTGACCGTGAAAAAAACAGAAAAGTGTTTTTTAGGCTCAATGGGCGCTGTAGACCATTTGGGAGTGTTGGACGTTCATTTCGCGTTCTTACGTTAACAAAAACTGAAAAGTGTTTTTTAGGATTAATGGGCTCTATAGCACATTTGGGATTGTTTGTAAGTTCATTTCGTGATCTGACGGTAAAAAAACCAGAAAAGTGTTTTTTAGGCTCAAAGGGCGCTGTAAACCATTTGGGAGTGTTGGACGTTCATTTCGCGTTCTTACGGTAACAAAAAACCCGGAAAATGTTTTTTAGGCTCAAAGGGCGCTGTAGACCAAATGGAGTGTTGGAAGTTCATTTCGCTTTCTGACGGTGAACAAAACCGAAAAGTGTTTTTTAGGCTCAAAGGGCGCTATAGACCATTTGGGAGTGTTTGTAAGTCCATTTCGTGATCTGACGGTGAATAGTGCCGAAAAGTGTTTGTTAGGCTTAATGGGCGCTAGAGCACATTTGGGATTGTTTGTAAGTTCATTTCGTGATCTGACGGTGAATAGTGCCGAAAAGTGTTTGTTAGGCTTAATGGGCGCTAGAGCACATTTGGGATTGTTTGTAAGTTCATTTCGTGATCTGACGGTGAATAATGCCGAAAAGTGTTTGTTAGGCTTAATGGGCGCTATAGACCATTTAGGAGTGTTGGAAGTTCATTTCGCGTTCTGACGGTGAAAAAAACCGAAAAGTGTTTTTTAGCCTCAATGGGCGCTGTAGACCATTTGGTAGTGTTGGACGTTCATTTCGCGTTCTGACAGTGAAAAAAACCGAAATTTGTGTTTTATGCTCAAATGGCGCTATAGACCATTTGGGATTGTTTGTAAGTTCATTTCGTGATCTGCCGGTGAATAGTGCTGAAAAGTGTTTGTTAGGCTTAATGGGCTCTATAGCACATTTGGGATTGTTTGTAGGTTCATTTCGTGATATGACGGTGAATAGTGCTGAAAAGTGTTTGTTAGGCTTAATGGGCGCTATAGACCATTTAGAAGTGTTGGAAGTTCATTTCGCGTTCTGACGGTGAAAAAAACCGAAAAGTGTTTTTTTAGGCTCAATGGGCGCTGTAGACCATTTGGGAGTGTTGGACGTTCATTTCGCGTTCTTACGGTGAAAAAACCCGAAAAGTGTTTTTTAGGCTCAATGGGCGCTGTAGACCATTTGGGAGTGTTGGACGTTCATTTCGCGTTCTGACGGTGAAAAAAACCGAAAAGTGTTTTTTAGGCTCAAAGGGCGCTATAGACCATTTGGGAGTGTTTGTAAGTCCATTTCGTGATCTGACGGTGAATAGTGCCAAAAAGTGTTTGTTAGGCTTAATGGGCGCTATAGCACATTTGGGATTGTTTGTAAGTTCATTTCGTGATCTGACGGTGAATAGTGCTGAAAAGTTTTTGTTAGGCTTAATGGGCTCTATAGCACATTTGGGATTGTCTGTAAGTTAATTTCGTGATATGACGGTGAATAGTGCTGACAAGTGTTTGTTAGGCTTAATGGGCGCTATAGACCATTTAGAAGTGTTGGAAGTTCATTTCGCGTTCTGACGGTGAAAAAAACCAAAAAGTGTTTTTTAGGCTCAATGGGCACTGTAGACCATTTGGGAGTGTTGGACGTTCATTTCGCGTTCTTACGGTGAAAAAACCCGAAAAGTGTTTTTTAGGCTCAATGGGCGCTGTAGACCATTTGGAAGTGTTGGACGTTCATTTCGCGTTCTGACGGTGAAAAAAAAAAAAACATGTTTTTTAGGCTCAAATGGCGCTATAGACCATTTGGGATTGTTTGTAAGTTCATTTCGTGATCTGCCGGTGAATAGTGCTGAAAAGTGTTTGTTAGGCTTAATGGGCGCTATAGACCATTTAGGAGTGTTGGAAGTTCATTTCGCGTTCTGACGGTGAAAAAAAACGAAAAGTGTTTTTTAGCCTCAATGGGCGCTGTAGACCATTTGGGAGTGTTGGACGTTCATTTCGCGTTCTTACGGTGAAAAAAAACGAAAAGGTTTTTTTAGGCTCAAAGGGCGCTATAGACCATTTGCGAGTGTTTGTAAGTCCATTTCGTGATCTGACGGTGAATAGTGCCGAAAAGTGTTTGTTAGGCTTAATGGGCGCTATAGACCATTTGGGAGTGTTTGTAAGTCCATTTCGTGATCTGACGGTGAATAGTGCCCAAAAGTGTTTGTTAGGCTCAATGGGCGCTGTAGACCATTTGGGAGTGTTGGACGTTCATTTCGCGTTCTTACGGTGAAAAAACCCGGAAAATGTTTTTTAGGCTCAAAGGGCGCTGTAGACCAAATGGAGTGTTGGAATTTCAATTCGCGTTCTGACGGTAAAAAAAAACGAAAAGTGTTTTTTAGGCTCAAAGGGCGCTATAGACCATTTGGGAGTGTTTGTAAGTTCATTTCGTGATCTGACGGTGAATAGTGCTGAAAAGTGTTTGTTAGGCTTAATGGGCGCTATAGACCATTTAGGAGTGTTGCAAGTTCATTTCGCGTTCTGACGGTGAATAGTGCTGAAAAGTGTTTGTTAGGCTTAATGGGCGCTGTAGACCATTTGGGAGTGTTGGACGTTCATTTCGCGTTCTTACGATGAAAAAAACCGAAAAGGTTTTTTTAGGCTCAAAGGGCGCAATAGACCATTTGCGAGTGTTTGTAAGTCCATTTCGTGATCTGACGGTGAATAGTGCCGAAAAGTGTGTGTTAGGCTTAATGGGCGCTATAGCACATTTGGGATTGTTTGTAAGTTCATTTCGTGATCTGACGGTGAATAGTGCTGAAAAGTGTTTGTTAGGCTTAATGGGCGCTATAGCACATTTGAGATTGTTTGTAAGTTCATTTCGCGTTCTGACGGTGAAAAAAAACGAAAAGTGTTTTTTAGCCTGAATTGGCGCTGTAGATCATTTGGGAGTGTTGGACGTTCATTTCGCGTTCTTACGGTGAAAAAAAAGAAAAGGTTTTTTTAGGCTCAAAGGGCGCAATAGACCATTTGGGAGTGTTTGTAAGTCCATTTCGTGATCTGACGGTGAATAGTGCCAAAAAGTGTTTGTTAGGCTTAATGGGCGCTATAGCACATTTGGGATTGTTTGTAAGTTCATTTCGTGATCTGACGGTGAATAGTGCTGAAAAGTTTTTGTTAGGCTTAATGGGCTCTATAGCACATTTGGGATTGTCTGTAAGTTAATTTCGTGATATGACGGTGAATAGTGCTGACAAGTGTTTGTTAGGCTTAATGGGCGCTATAGACCATTTAGAAGTGTTGGAAGTTCATTTCGCGTTCTGACGGTGAAAAAACCCGAAAAGTGTTTTTTAGGCTCAATGGGCGCTGTAGACCATTTGGGAGTGTTGGACGTTCATTTCGTGTTCTTACGGTGAAAAAACCCGAAAAGTGTTTTTTAGGCTCAATGGGCGCTGTAGACCATTTGGAAGTGTTGGACGTTCATTTCGCGTTCTGACGATGAAAAAAAACAAAACATGTTTTTTAGGCTCAAATGGCGCTATAGACCATTTGGGATTGTTTGTAAGTTCATTTCGTGATCTGCCGGTGAATAGTGCTGAAAAGTGTTTGTTAGGCTTAATGGGCGCTATAGACCATTTAGGAGTGTTGGAAGTTCATTTCGCGTTCTGACGGTGAAAAAAACCGAAAAGTGTTTTTTAGCCTCAATGGGCGCTGTAGACCATTTGGGAGTGTTGGACGTTCATTTCGCGTTCTTACGGTGAAAAAAAACGAAAAGGTTTTTTTAGGCTAAAATGGCGCTATAGACCATTTGGGATTGTTTGTAAGTTCATTTCGTGATCTGCCGGTGAATAGTGCTGAAAAGTGTTTGTTAGGCTTAATGGGCTCTATAGCACATTTGGGATTGTTGGTAAGTTCATTTCGTGATATGACGGTGAATAGTGCTGAAAAGTGTTTGTTAGGCTTAATGGGCGCTATAGACCATTTAGAAGTGTTGGAAGTTCATTTCGCGTTCTTACGGTGAAAAAACCCGAAAAGTGTTTTTTAGGCTCAATGGGCGCTGTAGACCATTTGGGAGTGTTGGACGTTTATTTCGCGTTCTGACGGTGAAAAAAACCGAAAAGTGTTTTTTAGGCTAAAATGGCGCTATAGACCATTTGGGATTGTTTGTAAGTTCATTTCGTGATCTGACGGTGAATAGTGCCGAAAAGTGTTTGTTAGGCTTAATGGGCGCTAGAGCACATTTGGGATTGTTTGTAAGTTCATTTCGTGATCTGACGGTGAATAATGCCGAAAAGTGTTTGTTAGGCTTAATGGGCGCTATAGACCATTTAGGAGTGTTGGAAGTTCATTTCGCGTTCTGACGGTGAAAAAAACCGAAAAGTGTTTTTTAGCCTCAATGGGCGCTGTAGACCATTTGGTAGTGTTGGACGTTCATTTCGCGTTCTGACAGTGAAAAAAACCGAAATTTGTGTTTTATGCTCAAATGGCGCTATAGACCATTTGGGATTGTTTGTAAGTTCATTTCGTGATCTGCCGGTGAATAGTGCTGAAAAGTGTTTGTTAGGCTTAATGGGCTCTATAGCACATTTGGGATTGTTTGTAGGTTCATTTCGTGATATGACGGTGAATAGTGCTGAAAAGTGTTTGTTAGGCTTAATGGGCGCTATAGACCATTTAGAAGTGTTGGAAGTTCATTTCGCGTTCTGACGGTGAAAAAAACCGAAAAGTGTTTTTTTAGGCTCAATGGGCGCTGTAGACCATTTGGGAGTGTTGGACGTTCATTTCGCGTTCTTACGGTGAAAAAACCCGAAAAGTGTTTTTTAGGCTCAATGGGCGCTGTAGACCATTTGGGAGTGTTGGACGTTCATTTCGCGTTCTGACGGTGAAAAAAACCGAAAAGTGTTTTTTAGCCTCAATGGGCGCTGTAGACCATTTGGGAGTGTTGGACGTTCATTTCGCGTTCTTACGGTGAAAAAAAACGAAAAGGTTTTTTTAGGCTAAAATGGCGCTATAGACCATTTGGGATTGTTTGTAAGTTCATTTCGTGATCTGCCGGTGAATAGTGCTGAAAAGTGTTTGTTAGGCTTAATGGGCTCTATAGCACATTTGGGATTGTTGGTAAGTTCATTTCGTGATATGACGGTGAATAGTGCTGAAAAGTGTTTGTTAGGCTTAATGGGCGCTATAGACCATTTAGAAGTGTTGGAAGTTCATTTCGCGTTCTTACGGTGAAAAAACCCGAAAAGTGTTTTTTAGGCTCAATGGGCGCTGTAGACCATTTGGGAGTGTTGGACGTTTATTTCGCGTTCTGACGGTGAAAAAAACCGAAAAGTGTTTTTTAGGCTAAAATGGCGCTATAGACCATTTGGGATTGTTTGTAAGTTCATTTCGTGATCTGACGGTGAATAGTGCCGAAAAGTGTTTGTTAGGCTTAATGGGCGCTAGAGCACATTTGGGATTGTTTGTAAGTTCATTTCGTGATCTGACGGTGAATAATGCCGAAAAGTGTTTGTTAGGCTTAATGGGCGCTATAGACCATTTAGGAGTGTTGGAAGTTCATTTCGCGTTCTGACGGTGAAAAAAACCGAAAAGTGTTTTTTAGCCTCAATGGGCGCTGTAGACCATTTGGTAGTGTTGGACGTTCATTTCGCGTTCTGACAGTGAAAAAAACCGAAATTTGTGTTTTATGCTCAAATGGCGCTATAGACCATTTGGGATTGTTTGTAAGTTCATTTCGTGATCTGCCGGTGAATAGTGCTGAAAAGTGTTTGTTAGGCTTAATGGGCTCTATAGCACATTTGGGATTGTTTGTAGGTTCATTTCGTGATATGACGGTGAATAGTGCTGAAAAGTGTTTGTTAGGCTTAATGGGCGCTATAGACCATTTAGAAGTGTTGGAAGTTCATTTCGCGTTCTGACGGTGAAAAAAACCGAAAAGTGTTTTTTTAGGCTCAATGGGCGCTGTAGACCATTTGGGAGTGTTGGACGTTCATTTCGCGTTCTTACGGTGAAAAAACCCGAAAAGTGTTTTTTAGGCTCAATGGGCGCTGTAGACCATTTGGGAGTGTTGGACGTTCATTTCGCGTTCTGACGGTGAAAAAAACCGAAAAGTGTTTTTTAGGCTCAAAGGGCGCTATAGACCATTTGGGAGTGTTTGTAAGTCCATTTCGTGATCTGACGGTGAATAGTGCCAAAAAGTGTTTGTTAGGCTTAATGGGCGCTATAGCACATTTGGGATTGTTTGTAAGTTCATTTCGTGATCTGACGGTGAATAGTGCTGAAAAGTTTGTGTTAGGCTTAATGGGCTCTATAGCACATTTGGGATTGTCTGTAAGTTAATTTCGTGATATGACGGTGAATAGTGCTGACAAGTGTTTGTTAGGCTTAATGGGCGCTATAGACCATTTAGAAGTGTTGGAAGTTCATTTCGCGTTCTGACGGTGAAAAAAACCAAAAAGTGTTTTTTAGGCTCAATGGGCACTGTAGACCATTTGGGAGTGTTGGACGTTCATTTCGCGTTCTTACGGTGAAAAAACCCGAAAAGTGTTTTTTAGGCTCAATGGGCGCTGTAGACCATTTGGAAGTGTTGGACGTTCATTTCGCGTTCTGACGGTGAAAAAAAAAAAAACATGTTTTTTAGGCTCAAATGGCGCTATAGACCATTTGGGATTGTTTGTAAGTTCATTTCGTGATCTGCCGGTGAATAGTGCTGAAAAGTGTTTGTTAGGCTTAATGGGCGCTATAGACCATTTAGGAGTGTTGGAAGTTCATTTCGCGTTCTGACGGTGAAAAAAAACGAAAAGTGTTTTTTAGCCTCAATGGGCGCTGTAGACCATTTGGGAGTGTTGGACGTTCATTTCGCGTTCTTACGGTGAAAAAAAACGAAAAGGTTTTTTTAGGCTCAAAGGGCGCTATAGACCATTTGCGAGTGTTTGTAAGTCCATTTCGTGATCTGACGGTGAATAGTGCCGAAAAGTGTTTGTTAGGCTTAATGGGCGCTATAGACCATTTGGGAGTGTTTGTAAGTCCATTTCGTGATCTGACGGTGAATAGTGCCCAAAAGTGTTTGTTAGGCTCAATGGGCGCTGTAGACCATTTGGGAGTGTTGGACGTTCATTTCGCGTTCTTACGGTGAAAAAACCCGGAAAATGTTTTTTAGGCTCAAAGGGCGCTGTAGACCAAATGGAGTGTTGGAATTTCAATTCGCGTTCTGACGGTAAAAAAAAACGAAAAGTGTTTTTTAGGCTCAAAGGGCGCTATAGACCATTTGGGAGTGTTTGTAAGTTCATTTCGTGATCTGACGGTGAATAGTGCTGAAAAGTGTTTGTTAGGCTTAATGGGCGCTATAGACCATTTAGGAGTGTTGCAAGTTCATTTCGCGTTCTGACGGTGAATAGTGCTGAAAAGTGTTTGTTAGGCTTAATGGGCGCTGTAGACCATTTGGGAGTGTTGGACGTTCATTTCGCGTTCTTACGATGAAAAAAACCGAAAAGGTTTTTTTAGGCTCAAAGGGCGCAATAGACCATTTGCGAGTGTTTGTAAGTCCATTTCGTGATCTGACGGTGAATAGTGCCGAAAAGTGTGTGTTAGGCTTAATGGGCGCTATAGCACATTTGGGATTGTTTGTAAGTTCATTTCGTGATCTGACGGTGAATAGTGCTGAAAAGTGTTTGTTAGGCTTAATGGGCGCTATAGCACATTTGAGATTGTTTGTAAGTTCATTTCGCGTTCTGACGGTGAAAAAAAACGAAAAGTGTTTTTTAGCCTGAATTGGCGCTGTAGATCATTTGGGAGTGTTGGACGTTCATTTCGCGTTCTTACGGTGAAAAAAAAGAAAAGGTTTTTTTAGGCTCAAAGGGCGCAATAGACCATTTGGGAGTGTTTGTAAGTCCATTTCGTGATCTGACGGTGAATAGTGCCAAAAAGTGTTTGTTAGGCTTAATGGGCGCTATAGCACATTTGGGATTGTTTGTAAGTTCATTTCGTGATCTGACGGTGAATAGTGCTGAAAAGTTTTTGTTAGGCTTAATGGGCTCTATAGCACATTTGGGATTGTCTGTAAGTTAATTTCGTGATATGACGGTGAATAGTGCTGACAAGTGTTTGTTAGGCTTAATGGGCGCTATAGACCATTTAGAAGTGTTGGAAGTTCATTTCGCGTTCTGACGGTGAAAAAACCCGAAAAGTGTTTTTTAGGCTCAATGGGCGCTGTAGACCATTTGGGAGTGTTGGACGTTCATTTCGTGTTCTTACGGTGAAAAAACCCGAAAAGTGTTTTTTAGGCTCAATGGGCGCTGTAGACCATTTGGAAGTGTTGGACGTTCATTTCGCGTTCTGACGGTGAAAAAAACCGAAAAGTGTTTTTTAGGCTAAAATGGCGCTATAGACCATTTGGGATTGTTTGTAAGTTCATTTCGTGATCTGACGGTGAATAGTGCCGAAAAGTGTTTGTTAGGCTTAATGGGCGCTAGAGCACATTTGGGATTGTTTGTAAGTTCATTTCGTGATCTGACGGTGAATAATGCCGAAAAGTGTTTGTTAGGCTTAATGGGCGCTATAGACCATTTAGGAGTGTTGGAAGTTCATTTCGCGTTCTGACGGTGAAAAAAACCGAAAAGTGTTTTTTAGCCTCAATGGGCGCTGTAGACCATTTGGTAGTGTTGGACGTTCATTTCGCGTTCTGACAGTGAAAAAAACCGAAATTTGTGTTTTATGCTCAAATGGCGCTATAGACCATTTGGGATTGTTTGTAAGTTCATTTCGTGATCTGCCGGTGAATAGTGCTGAAAAGTGTTTGTTAGGCTTAATGGGCTCTATAGCACATTTGGGATTGTTTGTAGGTTCATTTCGTGATATGACGGTGAATAGTGCTGAAAAGTGTTTGTTAGGCTTAATGGGCGCTATAGACCATTTAGAAGTGTTGGAAGTTCATTTCGCGTTCTGACGGTGAAAAAAACCGAAAAGTGTTTTTTTAGGCTCAATGGGCGCTGTAGACCATTTGGGAGTGTTGGACGTTCATTTCGCGTTCTTACGGTGAAAAAACCCGAAAAGTGTTTTTTAGGCTCAATGGGCGCTGTAGACCATTTGGGAGTGTTGGACGTTCATTTCGCGTTCTGACGGTGAAAAAAACCGAAAAGTGTTTTTTAGGCTCAAAGGGCGCTATAGACCATTTGGGAGTGTTTGTAAGTCCATTTCGTGATCTGACGGTGAATAGTGCCAAAAAGTGTTTGTTAGGCTTAATGGGCGCTATAGCACATTTGGGATTGTTTGTAAGTTCATTTCGTGATCTGACGGTGAATAGTGCTGAAAAGTTTGTGTTAGGCTTAATGGGCTCTATAGCACATTTGGGATTGTCTGTAAGTTAATTTCGTGATATGACGGTGAATAGTGCTGACAAGTGTTTGTTAGGCTTAATGGGCGCTATAGACCATTTAGAAGTGTTGGAAGTTCATTTCGCGTTCTGACGGTGAAAAAAACCAAAAAGTGTTTTTTAGGCTCAATGGGCACTGTAGACCATTTGGGAGTGTTGGACGTTCATTTCGCGTTCTTACGGTGAAAAAACCCGAAAAGTGTTTTTTAGGCTCAATGGGCGCTGTAGACCATTTGGAAGTGTTGGACGTTCATTTCGCGTTCTGACGGTGAAAAAAAAAAAAACATGTTTTTTAGGCTCAAATGGCGCTATAGACCATTTGGGATTGTTTGTAAGTTCATTTCGTGATCTGCCGGTGAATAGTGCTGAAAAGTGTTTGTTAGGCTTAATGGGCGCTATAGACCATTTAGGAGTGTTGGAAGTTCATTTCGCGTTCTGACGGTGAAAAAAAACGAAAAGTGTTTTTTAGCCTCAATGGGCGCTGTAGACCATTTGGGAGTGTTGGACGTTCATTTCGCGTTCTTACGGTGAAAAAAAACGAAAAGGTTTTTTTAGGCTCAAAGGGCGCTATAGACCATTTGCGAGTGTTTGTAAGTCCATTTCGTGATCTGACGGTGAATAGTGCCGAAAAGTGTTTGTTAGGCTTAATGGGCGCTATAGACCATTTGGGAGTGTTTGTAAGTCCATTTCGTGATCTGACGGTGAATAGTGCCCAAAAGTGTTTGTTAGGCTCAATGGGCGCTGTAGACCATTTGGGAGTGTTGGACGTTCATTTCGCGTTCTTACGGTGAAAAAACCCGGAAAATGTTTTTTAGGCTCAAAGGGCGCTGTAGACCAAATGGAGTGTTGGAATTTCAATTCGCGTTCTGACGGTAAAAAAAAACGAAAAGTGTTTTTTAGGCTCAAAGGGCGCTATAGACCATTTGGGAGTGTTTGTAAGTTCATTTCGTGATCTGACGGTGAATAGTGCTGAAAAGTGTTTGTTAGGCTTAATGGGCGCTATAGACCATTTAGGAGTGTTGCAAGTTCATTTCGCGTTCTGACGGTGAATAGTGCTGAAAAGTGTTTGTTAGGCTTAATGGGCGCTGTAGACCTTTTGGGAGTGTTGGACGTTCATTTCGCGTTCTTACGATGAAAAAAACCGAAAAGGTTTTTTTAGGCTCAAAGGGCGCAATAGACCATTTGCGAGTGTTTGTAAGTCCATTTCGTGATCTGACGGTGAATAGTGCCGAAAAGTGTGTGTTAGGCTTAATGGGCGCTATAGCACATTTGGGATTGTTTGTAAGTTCATTTCGTGATCTGACGGTGAATAGTGCTGAAAAGTGTTTGTTAGGCTTAATGGGCGCTATAGCACATTTGAGATTGTTTGTAAGTTCATTTCGCGTTCTGACGGTGAAAAAAAACGAAAAGTGTTTTTTAGCCTGAATTGGCGCTGTAGATCATTTGGGAGTGTTGGACGTTCATTTCGCGTTCTTACGGTGAAAAAAAAGAAAAGGTTTTTTTAGGCTCAAAGGGCGCAATAGACCATTTGGGAGTGTTTGTAAGTCCATTTCGTGATCTGACGGTGAATAGTGCCAAAAAGTGTTTGTTAGGCTTAATGGGCGCTATAGCACATTTGGGATTGTTTGTAAGTTCATTTCGTGATCTGACGGTGAATAGTGCTGAAAAGTTTTTGTTAGGCTTAATGGGCTCTATAGCACATTTGGGATTGTCTGTAAGTTAATTTCGTGATATGACGGTGAATAGTGCTGACAAGTGTTTGTTAGGCTTAATGGGCGCTATAGACCATTTAGAAGTGTTGGAAGTTCATTTCGCGTTCTGACGGTGAAAAAACCCGAAAAGTGTTTTTTAGGCTCAATGGGCGCTGTAGACCATTTGGGAGTGTTGGACGTTCATTTCGTGTTCTTACGGTGAAAAAACCCGAAAAGTGTTTTTTAGGCTCAATGGGCGCTGTAGACCATTTGGAAGTGTTGGACGTTCATTTCGCGTTCTGACGGTGAAAAAAAAAAAAACATGTTTTTTAGGCTCAAATGGCGCTATAGACCATTTGGGATTGTTTGTAAGTTCATTTCGTGATCTGCCGGTGAATAGTGCTGAAAAGTGTTTGTTAGGCTTAATGGGCGCTATAGACCATTTAGGAGTGTTGGAAGTTCATTTCGCGTTCTGACGGTGAAAAAAACCGAAAAGTGTTTTTTAGCCTCAATGGGCGCTGTAGACCATTTGGGAGTGTTGGACGTTCATTTCGCGTTCTTACGGTGAAAAAAAACGAAAAGGTTTTTTTAGGCTAAAATGGCGCTATAGACCATTTGGGATTGTTTGTAAGTTCATTTCGTGATCTGCCGGTGAATAGTGCTGAAAAGTGTTTGTTAGGCTTAATGGGCTCTATAGCACATTTGGGATTGTTTGTAAGTTCATTTCGTGATATGACGGTGAATAGTGCTGAAAAGTGTTTGTTAGGCTTAATGGGCGCTATAGACCATTTAGAAGTGTTGGAAGTTCATTTCGCGTTCTTACGGTGAAAAAACCCGAAAAGTGTTTTTTAGGCTCAATGGGCGCTGTAGACCATTTGGGAGTGTTGGACGTTTATTTCGCGTTCTGACGGTGAAAAAAACCGAAAAGTGTTTTTTAGGCTAAAATGGCGCTATAGACCATTTGGGATTGTTTGTAAGTTCATTTCGTGATCTGCCGGTGAATAGTGCTGAAAAGTGTTTGTTAGGCTTAATGGGCGCTATAGACCATTTAGGAGTGTTGGAAGTTCATTTCGCGTTCTTACGGTGAAAAAACCCGAAAAGTGTTTTTTAGGCTCAATGGGCGCTGTAGACCATTTGGGAGTGTTGGACGTTCATTTCGCGTTCTGACGGTGAAAAAAAACAAAACATGTTTTTTAGGCTCAAATGGCGCTATAGACCATTTGGGATTGTTTGTAAGTTCATTTCGTGATCTGCCGGTGAATAGTGCTGAAAAGTGTTTGTTAGGCTTAATGGGCGCTATAGACCATTTAGGAGTGTTGGAAGTTCATTTCGCGTTCTGACGGTGAAAAAAACCGAAAAGTGTTTTTTAGCCTCAATGGGCGCTGTAGACCATTTGGGAGTGTTGGACGTTCATTTCGCGTTCTTACGGTGAAAAAAAACGAAAAGGTTTTTTTAGGCTAAAATGGCGCTATAGACCATTTGGGATTGTTTGTAAGTTCATTTCGTGATCTGCCGGTGAATAGTGCTGAAAAGTGTTTGTTAGGCTTAATGGGCTCTATAGCACATTTGGGATTGTTTGTAAGTTCATTTCGTGATATGACGGTGAATAGTGCTGAAAAGTGTTTGTTAGGCTTAATGGGCGCTATAGACCATTTAGAAGTGTTGGAAGTTCATTTCGCGTTCTTACGGTGAAAAAACCCGAAAAGTGTTTTTTAGGCTCAATGGGCGCTGTAGACCATTTGGGAGTGTTGGACGTTTATTTCGCGTTCTGACGGTGAAAAAAACCGAAAAGTGTTTTTTAGGCTAAAATGGCGCTATAGACCATTTGGGATTGTTTGTAAGTTCATTTCGTGATCTGCCGGTGAATAGTGCTGAAAAGTGTTTGTTAGGCTTAATGGGCGCTATAGACCATTTAGGAGTGTTGGAAGTTCATTTCGCGTTCTGACGGTGACAAAAACCGAAAAGTGTTTTTTCGCCTCAATGGGCGCTGTAGACCATTTGGGAGTGTTGGACGTTCATTTCGCGTTCTTACGGTGAACAAAACCGAAAAGTTTTTTTTAGGCTCAAAGGGCGCTATAGACCATTTGCGAGTGTTTGTAAGTCCATTTCGTGATCTGACGGTGAATAGTGCCGAAAAGTGTTTGTTAGGCTTAATGGGCGCTATAGCACATTTGGGATTGTTTGTAAGTTCATTTCGTGATCTGACGGTGAATAGTGCTGAAAAGTGTTTGTTAGGCTTAATGGGCGCTTATAGACCATTTGGGAGTGTTAGAAGTTCATTTCGCGTTCTGACGGTGAAGAAAACCGAAAAGTGTTTCTTAGGCTCAATGGACGCTATAGACCAATTGGGAGTGTTTGTAAGTCCATTTCGTGATCTGAATGTGAATAGTGCCGAAAAGTGTTTGTTAGGCTTAATGGCCGCTTATAGACCATTTGGGAGTTTTAGAAGTTCATTTCGCGTTCTGACGGTGAAAAAAACCGAAAAGTGTTTTTTAGGCTCAAATGGCGCTATAGACCATTTGGGATTGTTTGTAAGTTCATTTCGTGATCTGACGGTGAATAGTGCTGAAAAGTGTTTGTTAGGCTTAATGGGCTCTATAGCACATTTGGGATTGTTTGTAAGTCCATTTCGTGATCTGACGGTGAATAGTGCCAAAAAGTGTTTGTTAGGCTTAATGGGCGCTATAGCACATTTGGGATTGTTTGTAAGTTCATTTCGTGATCTGACGGTGAATAGTGCTGAAAAGTGTTTGTTAGGCTTAATGGGCTCTATAGCACATTTGGGATTGTTTGTAAGTTCATTTCGTGATCTGACGGTGAATAGTGCTGAAAAGTGTTTGTTAGGCTTTTGGGAGTGTTGGACGTTCATTTCGAGTTCTGACAGTGAAAAAAGCCGAAAAGTGTTTTTTAGGCTCAAATGGACGCTATAGACCATTTGCGAGTGTTTGTAAGTCCATTTCGTGATCTGACGGTGAATAGTGCCGAAAAGTGTTTGTTAGGTTTAATGGGCGCTATAGCACATTTGGGATTGTTTGTAAGTTCATTTCGTGATCTGACGGTGAATAGTGCTGAAAAGTGTTTGTTAGGCTTCTTAATGGGCGCTTATAGACCATTTGGGAGTGTTAGAAGTTCATTTCGCGTTCTGACGGTGAAGAAAACCGAAAAGTGTTTCTTAGGCTCAATGGACGCTATAGACCATTTGGGAGTGTTTGTAAGTCCATTTCGTGATCTGAAGGTGAATAGTGCCGAAAAGTGTTTGTTAGGCTTAATGGCGCTATAGCACATTTGGAATTGTTTGTAAGTTCATTTCGCGTTCTGACGGTGAAAAAAACCGAAAAGTGTTTTTTAGCCTCAATGGGCGCTGTAGACCATTTGGGAGTGTTGGACGTTCATTTCGAGTTCTGACAGTGAAAAAAGCCGAAAAGTGTTTTTTAGGCTCAAATGGACGCTATAGACCATTTGCGAGTGTTTGTAAGTCCATTTCGTGATCTGACGGTGAATAGTGCCGAAAAGTGTTTGTTAGGCTTAATGGGCGCTATAGCACATTTAGGATTGTTTGTAAGTTTATTTCGTGATCTGACGGTGAATAGTGCTGAAAAGTGTTTGTTAGGCTTAATGGGCGCTTATAGACCATTTGGGAGTGTTAGAAGTTCATTTCGCGTTCTGACGGTGAAGAAAACCGAAAAGTGTTTCTTAGGCTCAATGGACGCTATAGACCATTTGGGAGTGTTTGTAAGTCCATTTCGTGATCTGAAGGTGAATAGTGCCGAAAAGTGTTTGTTAGGCTTAATGGCGCTATAGCACATTTGGAATTGTTTGTAAGTTCATTTCGCGTTCTGACGGTGAACAAAACCGAAAAGTGTTTTTTAGCCTCAATGGGCGCTGTAGACCATTTGGGAGTGTTGGACGTTCATTTCGCGTTCTGACAGTGAAAAAAAAGGAAAAGTGTTTTTTAGGCTCAAATGGCGCTATAGACCATTTGGGATTGTTTGTAAGTTCATTTCGTGATCTGACGGTGAATAGTGCCGAAAAGTGTTTGTTAGGCTTAATGGGCGCTTATAGACCATTTGGGAGTGTTAGAAGTTCATTTCGCGTTCTGACGGTGAAAAAAACCGAAAAGTGTTTTTTAGGCTCAAATGGCGCTATAGACCATTTGGGATTGTTTGTAAGTTCATTTCGTGATCTGACGGTGAATAGTGCTGAACAGTGTTTGTTAGGTTTTTGGGAGTGTTGGACGTTCATTTCGCGTTCTGACCGTGAAAAAAACCGAAAAGTGTTTTTGAGGCTCAATGGGCGCTGTAGACCATTTGGGAGTGTTGGACGTTCATTTCGCGTTCTTACGGTGAAAAAAACTGAAAAGTGTTTTTTTAGGATTAATGGGCTCTATAGCACATTTGGGATTGTTTGTAAGTTCATTTCGTGATCTGACGGTGAATAGTGCCGAAAAGTGTTTGTTAGGCTTAATGGGCGCTATAGCACATTTGGGATTGTTTGTAAGTTCATTTCGTGATCTGACGGTGAAAAGTGCTGAAAAGTGTTTGTTAGGCTTAATGGGCGATATAGACCATTTGGGAGTGTTGGACGTTCATTTCGCGTTCTGACGGTGAAAAAACCCGAAAAGTGTTTTTTAGGCTCAAATGGACGCTATAGACCATTTGCGAGTGTTTGTAAGTCCATTTCGTGATCTGACGGTGAATAGTGCCGAAAAGTGTTTGTTAGGCTTAATGGGCGCTATAGCACATTTAGGATTGTTTGTAAGTTCATTTCGTGATCTGACGGTGAATAGTGCTGAAAAGTGTTTGTTAGGCTTAATGGGCGATATAGACCATTTAGAAGTGTTGGAAGTTCATTTCGCGTTCTGACGGTGAAAAAACCCGAAAAGTGTTTTTTAGGCTCAATGGGCGCTGTAGACAATTTGGGAGTGTTGGACGTTCATTTCGCGTTCTTACGGTGAAAAAATCCGAAAAGTGTTTTTTAGGCTCAATGGGCGCAGTAGACCATTTGGGATTGTTTGTAAGTTCATTTCGTGATCTGACGGTGAATAGTGCTGAAAAGTGTTTGTTAGGCTTAATGGGCGCTATAGACCATTTAGGAGTGTTGGAAGTTCATTTCGCGTTCTGACGGTGAAAAAAACCGAAAAGTGTTTTTTTAGGCTCAAAGGGCGCTATAGACCATTTGCGACTGTTTGTAAGTCCATTTCGTGATCTGACGGTGAATAGTGCCGAAAAGTGTTTGTTAGGCTTAATGGGCGCTATAGCACATTTGGGATTGTTTGTAAGTCCATTTCGTGATCTGACGGTGAATAGTGCCAAAAAGTGTTTGTTAGGCTTAATGGGCGCTATAGCACATTTGGGATTGTTTGTAAGTTCATTTCGTGATCTGACGGTGAATAGTGCTGAAAAGTGTTTGTTAGGCTTAATGGGCTCTATAGCACATTTGGGATTGTTTGTAAGTTCATTTCGTGATCTGACGGTGAATAGTGCTGAAAAGTGTTTGTTAGGCTTTTGGGAGTGTTGGACGTTCATTTCGAGTTCTGACAGTGAAAAAAGCCGAAAAGTGTTTTTTAGGCTCAAATGGACGCTATAGACCATTTGCGAGTGTTTGTAAGTCCATTTCGTGATCTGACGGTGAATAGTGCCGAAAAGTGTTTGTTAGGCTTAATGGGCGCTATAGCACATTTGGGATTGTTTGTAAGTTCATTTCGTGATCTGACGGTGAATAGTGCTGAAAAGTGTTTGTTAGGCTTAATGGGCGCTTATAGACCATTTGGGAGTGTTAGAAGTTCATTTCGCGTTCTGACGGTGAAGAAAACCGAAAAGTGTTTCTTAGGCTCAATGGACGCTATAGACCATTTGGGAGTGTTTGTAAGTCCATTTCGTGATCTGACGGTGAATAGTGCTGAAAAGTGTTTGTTAGGCTTAATGGGCTCTATAGCACATTTGGGATTGTTTGTAAGTTCATTTCGTGATCTGACGGTGAATAGTGCTGAACAGTGTTTGTTAGGCTTTTGGGAGTTTTGGACGTTCATTTCGCGTTCTGACCGTGAAAAAACCCGAAAAGTGTTTTTGAGGCTCAATGGGCGCTGTAGACCATTTGGGAGTGTTGGACGTTCATTTCGCGTTCTTACGGTGAAAAAAACTGAAAAGTGTTTTTTAGGATTAATGGGCTCTATAGCACATTTGGGATTGTTTGTAAGTTCATTTCGTGATCTGACGGTGAATAGTGCCGAAAAGTGTTTGTTAGGCTTAATGGGCGCTATAGCACATTTGGGATTGTTTGTAAGTTCATTTCGTGATCTGACGGTGAAAAGTGCTGAAAAGTGTTTGTTAGGCTTAATGGGCGATATAGACCATTTAGAAGTGTTGGAAGTTCATTTCGCGTTCTGACGGTGAAAAAACCCGAAAAGTGTTTTTTAGGCTCAATGGGCGCTGTAGACCATTTGGGAGTGTTGGACGTTCATTTCGCGTTCTTACGGTGAAAAAATCCGAAAAGTGTTTTTTAGGCTCAATGGGCGCAGTAGACCATTTGGGATTGTTTGTAAGTTCATTTCGTGATCTGACGGTGAATAGTGCTGAAAAGTGTTTGTTAGGCTTAATGGGCGCTATAGACCATTTAGGAGTGTTGGAAGTTCATTTCGCGTTCTGACGGTGAAAAAAACCGAAAAGTGTTTTTTTAGGCTCAAAGGGCGCTATAGACCATTTGCGACTGTTTGTAAGTCCATTTCGTGATCTGACGGTGAATAGTGCCGAAAAGTGTTTGTTAGGCTTAATGGGCGCTATAGCACATTTGGGATTGTTTGTAAGTCCATTTCGTGATCTGACGGTGAATAGTGCCAAAAAGTGTTTGTTAGGCTTAATGGGCGCTATAGCACATTTGGGATTGTTTGTAAGTTCATTTCGTGATCTGACGGTGAATAGTGCTGAAAAGTGTTTGTTAGGCTTAATGGGCTCTATAGCACATTTGGGATTGTTTGTAAGTTCATTTCGTGATCTGACGGTGAATAGTGCTGAAAAGTGTTTGTTAGGCTTTTGGGAGTGTTGGACGTTCATTTCGAGTTCTGACAGTGAAAAAAGCCGAAAAGTGTTTTTTAGGCTCAAATGGACGCTATAGACCATTTGCGAGTGTTTGTAAGTCCATTTCGTGATCTGACGGTGAATAGTGCCGAAAAGTGTTTGTTAGGCTTAATGGGCGCTATAGCACATTTGGGATTGTTTGTAAGTTCATTTCGTGATCTGACGGTGAATAGTGCTGAAAAGTGTTTGTTAGGCTTAATGGGCGCTTATAGACCATTTGGGAGTGTTAGAAGTTCATTTCGCGTTCTGACGGTGAAGAAAACCGAAAAGTGTTTCTTAGGCTCAATGGACGCTATAGACCATTTGGGAGTGTTTGTAAGTCCATTTCGTGATCTGAAGGTGAATAGTGCCGAAAAGTGTTTGTTAGGCTTAATGGCGCTATAGCACATTTGGAATTGTTTGTAAGTTCATTTCGCGTTCTGACGGTGAAAAAAACCGAAAAGTGTTTTTTAGGCTCAATGGGCGCTGTAGACCATTTGGGAGTGTTGGACGTTCATTTCGCGTTCTTACGGTGAAAAAACCCGAAAAGTGTTTTTGAGGCTCAATGGGCGCTGTAGACCATTTGGGAGTGTTGGACGTTCATTTCGCGTTCTTACGGTGAAAAAACTGAAAAGTGTTTTTTAGGATTAATGGGCTCTATAGCACATTTGGGATTGTTTGTAAGTTCATTTCGTGATCTGACGGTGAATAGTGCCGAAAAGTGTTTGTTAGGCTTAATGGGCGCTATAGCACATTTGGGATTGTTTGTAAGTTCATTTCGTGATCTGACGGTGAATAGTGCTGAAAAGTGTTTGTTAGGCTTAATGGGCGCTATAGACCATTTGGGCGTGTTGGAAGTTCATTTCGCGTTCTTACGGTGAAAAAAACCGAAAAGTGTTTTTTAGGCTCAATGGGCGCTATAGACAATTTGGGAGTGTTTGTAAGTTCATTTTGTGATCTTATCGTGAATAGTGCCGAAAAAGTGTTTGTTAGGCTTAATTGGCGCTATAGCACATTTGGAAGTGTTTGTAAGTCTATTTCGTGATCTGAAGGTAAATTGTGCCGAAAAGTGTTTGTTAGGCTTAATGGGCGCTATAGCACATTTGGGAGTGTTTGTAAGTCCATTTCGTGATCTGACTGTGAATAGTGCCGAAAAGTGTTTGTTAGGCCTAATGGGCGCTATAGCACATTTGGGAGTGTTTGTAAGTCTATTTCGTGATCTGAGGGTAAATTGTGCCGAAAAGTGTTTGTTAGGCTTAATGGGCGCTATAGCACATTTGGGAGTGTTTGTAAGTCCATTTCGTGATCTGACAGTGAAAAGTGCCGAAAAGTGTTTGTTAGGCTTAATGGGCGCTATAGCACATTTGGGAGTGTTTTTAAGTCTATTTCGTGATCTGAAGGTAAATTGTGCCGAAAAGTGTTTTTTAGGCTCAATGGGCGCTATAGATCATTTGGAAGTGTTGGAAGTTCTTTTCGAGTTCTGACGGTGAAAAAAACCGAAAAGTGTTTTTTAGGCTCAATGGGCGCTATAGATCATTTGGAAGTGTTGGAAGTTCTTTTCGAGTTCTGACGGTGAAAACAACCAAAAAGTGTTTTTTAGGCTCAATTGGATCTATAGACCATTTGGAAGTGTTGGAAGTTCATTTCGCGTTCTGATGGTGAAAAAAAACCAAAAAGTGTTTTTTAAGCTCAATTGGAGCTATAGACCATTTGGAAGTGTTGGAAGTTCATTTCGCGTTCTGATGGTGAAAAAAACCGAAAAGTGTTTTTTAGGCTCAATCGGCGCTATAGACAATTTGGGAGTGTTTGTAAGTTCATTTCGTGATCTTATCGTGAATAGTGCCGAAAAGTGTTTGTTAGGCTTAATGGGCGCTATAGCACATTTGGGAGTGTTGGAAGTTTATTTCGCGTTCTGAGGGTGAAAAAAACACGAAAAGTGTTTGTTAGGCTTAATGGGCGCTATAGACCATTTGGGAGTGTTGGAAGTTCATTTCGCGTTCTTACAGTGAAAAAAACCGAAAAGTGTTTTTTAGGCTCAATGGGCGCTATGGACCATTTGGGAGTGTTGGAAGTTTATTTCGCGTTCTGAGAGTGAAAAAAACACGAAAAGTGTTTGTTAGGCTTAATGGGCGCTATAGCACATTTGGGAGTGTTTGTAAGTTCATTTTGTGATCTTATCGTGAATAGTGCCGAAAAAGTGTTTGTTAGGCTTAATTGGCGCTATAGCACATTTGGGAGTGTTTGTAAGTCCATTTCGTGATCTGACGGTGAATAGTGCCGAAAAGTGTTTGTTAGGCCTAATGGGCGCTATAGCACATTTGGAAGTGTTTGTAAGTCTATTTCGTGATCTGAAGGTAAATTGTGCCGAAAAGTGTTTGTTAGCCTTAATGGGCGCTATTTCACATTTGGGAGTGTTTGTAAGTCCATTTCGTGATCTGACTGTGAATAGTGCCGAAAAGTGTTTGTTAGGCCTAATGGGCGCTATAGCACATTTGGGAGTGTTTGTAAGTCTATTTCGTGATCTGAGGGTAAATTGTGCCGAAAAGTGTTTGTTAGGCTTAATGGGCGCTATAGCACATTTGGGAGTGTTTGTAAGTCCATTTCGTGATCTGACGGTGAAAAGTGCCGAAAAGTGTTTTTTAGGCTCAATGGGCGCTATAGATCATTTGGAAGTGTTGGAAGTTCTTTTCGAGTTCTGACGGTGAAAAAAACCGAAAAGTGTTTTTTAGGCTCAATGGGCGCTATAGATCATTTGGAAGTGTTGGAAGTTCTTTTCGAGTTCTGACGGTGAAAAAAACCGAAAAGTGTTTTTTAGGCTCAATTGGAGCTATAGACCATTTGGAAGTGTTGGAAGTTCATTTCGCGTTCTGATGGTGAAAAAAAACCGAAAAGTGTTTTTTAAGCTCAATTGGAGCTATAGAACCATTTGGAAGTGTTGGAAGTTCATTTCGCGTTCTGACGGTGAACAAAACCG
This sequence comes from Crossaster papposus, assembly GCA_037893245.1. NCBI lineage: Eukaryota > Metazoa > Echinodermata > Asteroidea > Velatida > Solasteridae > Crossaster > Crossaster papposus. The sequence goes on along the minus strand of JBAIAA010001051.1, from coordinate 41,272 downwards.
AAAAGTGTTTGTTAGGCTTAATGGGCGCTATAGACCATTTGGGAGTGTTGGAAGTTCATTTCGCGTTCTTACGGTGAAAAAAACCGAAAAGTGTTTTTTAGGCTCAATCGGCGCTATAGACAATTTGGGAGTGTTTGTAAGTTCATTTCGTGATCTTATCGTGAATAGTGCCGAAAAGTGTTTGTTAGGCTTAATGGGCGCTATAGCACATTTGGGAGTGTTTGTAAGTCCATTTCGTGATCTGACTGTGAAAAGTTCCGAAAAGTGTTTGTTAGGCTTAATGGGCGCTATGGACCATTTGGGAGTGTTGGAAGTTTATTTCGCGTTCTGAGAGTGAAAAAAACACGAAAAGTGTTTGTTAGGCTTAATGGCGCTATAGACCATTTGGGCGTGTTGGACGTTCATTTCGCGTTCTTACGGTGAAAAAAACCGAAAAGTGTTTTTTAGGCTCAATGGGCGCTATAGACAATTTGGGAGTGTTTGTAAGTTCATTTTGTGATCTTATCGTGAATAGTGCCGAAAAAGTGTTTGTTAGGCTTAATGGGCGCTATAGCACATTTGGGAGTGTTTGTAAGTCCATTTCGTGATCTGACGGTGAATAGTGCCGAAAAGTGTTTGTTAGGCCTAATGGGCGCTATAGCACATTTGGAAGTGTTTGTAAGTCTATTTCGTGATCTGAAGGTAAATTGTGCCGAAAAGTGTTTGTTAGGCTTAATGGGCGCTATAGCACATTTGGGAGTGTTTGTAAGTCTATTTCGTGATCTGAAGGTAAATTGTGCCGAAAAGTGTTTTTTAGGCTCAATGGGCGCTATAGATCATTTGGAAGTGTTGGAAGTTCTTTTCGAGTTCTGACGGTGAAAAAAACCGAAAAGTGTTTTTTAGGCTCAATGGGCGCTATAGATCATTTGGAAGTGTTGGAAGTTCTTTTCGAGTTCTGACGGTGAAAAAAACCGAAAAGTGTTTTTTAGGCTCAATTGGAGCTATAGACCTTTTGGAAGTGTTGGAAGTTCATTTCGCGTTCTGATGGTGAAAAAAACCGAAAAGTGTTTTTTACGCTCAATTGGAGCTATAGACCATTTGGAAGTGTTGGAAGTTCATTTCGCGTTCTTACGGTGAAAAAAACCGAAAAGTGTTTTTTAGGCTCAATGGGCGCTATAGACAATTTGGGAGTGTTTGTAAGTTCATTTTGTGATCTTATCGTGAATAGTGCCGAAAAGTGTTTTTTAGGCTCAATGGGCGCTATAGATCATTTGGAAGTGTTGGAAGTTCTTTTCGAGTTCTGACGGTGAAAAAAACCGAAAAGTGTTTTTTAGGCTCAATGGGCGCTATAGATCATTTGGAAGTGTTGGAAGTTCTTTTCGAGTTCTGACGGTGAAAAAAACCGAAAAGTGTTTTTTAGGCTCAATTGGAGCTATAGACCATTTGGAAGTGTTGGAAGTTCATTTCGCGTTCTGATGGTGAAAAAAAACCGAAAAGTGTTTTTTAAGCTCAATTGGAGCTATAGAACCATTTGGAAGTGTTGGAAGTTCATTTCGCGTTCTGACGGTGAACAAAACCGAAAAGTGTTTGTTAGGCTTAATGGGCGCTATAGACCATTTGGGAGTGTTGGAAGTTCATTTCGCGTTCTTACGGTGAAAAAAACCGAAAAGTGTTTTTTAGGCTCAATCGGCGCTATAGACAATTTGGGAGTGTTTGTAAGTTCATTTCGTGATCTTATCGTGAATAGTGCCGAAAAGTGTTTGTTAGGCTTAATGGGCGCTATAGCACATTTGGGAGTGTTTGTAAGTCCATTTCGTGATCTGACTGTGAAAAGTTCCGAAAAGTGTTTGTTAGGCTTAATGGGCGCTATGGACCATTTGGGAGTGTTGGAAGTTTATTTCGCGTTCTGAGAGTGAAAAAAACACGAAAAGTGTTTGTTAGGCTTAATGGCGCTATAGACCATTTGGGCGTGTTGGAAGTTCATTTCGCGTTCTTACGGTGAAAAAAACCGAAAAGTGTTTTTTAGGCTCAATGGGCGCTATAGACAATTTGGGAGTGTTTGTAAGTTCATTTTGTGATCTTATCGTGAATAGTGCCGAAAAAGTGTTTGTTAGGCTTAATGGGCGCTATAGCACATTTGGGAGTGTTTGTAAGTCCATTTCGTGATCTGACGGTGAATAGTGCCGAAAAGTGTTTGTTAGGCCTAATGGGCGCTATAGCACATTTGGAAGTGTTTGTAAGTCTATTTCGTGATCTGAAGGTAAATTGTGCCGAAAAGTGTTTGTTAGGCTTAATGGGCGCTATAGCACATTTGGGAGTGTTTGTAAGTCCATTTCGTGATCTGACTGTGAATAGTGCCGAAAAGTGTTTGTTAGGCCTAATGGGCGCTATAGCACATTTGGGAGTGTTTTTAAGTCTATTTCGTGATCTGAAGGTAAATTGTGCCGAAAAGTGTTTTTTAGGCTCAATGGGCGCTATAGATCATTTGGAAGTGTTGGAAGTTCTTTTCGAGTTCTGACGGTGAAAAAAACCGAAAAGTGTTTTTTAGGCTCAATGGGCGCTATAGATCATTTGGAAGTGTTGGAAGTTCTTTTCGAGTTCTGACGGTGAAAAAAACCGAAAAGTGTTTTTTAGGCTCAATTGGAGCTAGAGACCTTTTGGAAGTGTTGGAAGTTCATTTCGCGTTCTGATGGTGAAAAAAACCGAAAAGTGTTTTTTACGCTCAATTGGAGCTATAGACCATTTGGAAGTGTTGGAAGTTCATTTCGCGTTCTTACGGTGAAAAAAACCGAAAAGTGTTTTTTAGGCTCAATGGGCGCTATAGACAATTTGGGAGTGTTTGTAAGTTCATTTTGTGATCTTATCGTGAATAGTGCCGAAAAAGTGTTTGTTAGGCTTAATTGGCGCTATAGCACATTTGGGAGTGTTTGTAAGTCCATTTCGTGATCTGACGGTGAATAGTGCCGAAAAGTGTTTGTTAGGCCTAATTGGCGCTATAGCACATTTGGAAGTGTTTGTAAGTCTATTTCGTGATCTGAAGGTAAATTGTGCCGAAAAGTGTTTGTTAGGCTTAATGGGCGCTATTTCACATTTGGGAGTGTTTGTAAGTCCATTTCGTGATCTGACTGTGAATAGTGCCGAAAAGTGTTTGTTAGGCCTAATGGGCGCTATAGCACATTTGGGAGTGTTTTTAAGTCTATTTCGTGATCTGAAGGTAAATTGTGCCGAAAAGTGTTTTTTAGGCTCAATGGGCGCTATAGATCATTTGGAAGTGTTGGAAGTTCTTTTCGAGTTCTGACGGTGAAAAAAACCGAAAAGTGTTTTTTAGGCTCAATGGGCGCTATAGATCATTTGGAAGTGTTGGAAGTTCTTTTCGAGTTCTGACGGTGAAAAAAACCGAAAAGTGTTTTTTAGGCTCAATTGGAGCTATAGACCTTTTGGAAGTGTTGGAAGTTCATTTCGCGTTCTGATGGTGAAAAAAACCGAAAAGTGTTTTTTACGCTCAATTGGAGCTATAGACCATTTGGAAGTGTTGGAAGTTCATTTCGCGTTCTTACGGTGAAAAAAAACGAAAAGTGTTTTTTAGGCTCAATGGGCGCTATAGACAATTTGGGAGTGTTTGTAAGTTCATTTTGTGATCTTATCGTGAATAGTGCCGAAAAAGTGTTTGTTAGGCTTAATGGGCGCTATAGCACATTTGGGAGTGTTTGTAAGTCCATTTCGTGATCTGACTGTGAAAAGTTCCGAAAAGTGTTTGTTAGGCTTAATGGGCGCTATAGCACATTTGGGAGTGTTTGTAAGTCTATTTCGTGATATGAAGGTAAATTGTGCCGAAAAGTGTTTTTTAGGCTTAGTGGGCGCTATAGCACATTTGGGAGTGTTTGTAAGTCCATTTCGTGATCTGACTGTGAATAGTGCCGAAAAGTGTTTGTTAGGCCTAATGGGCGCTATAGCACATTTGGGAGTGTTTGTAAGTCTATTTCGTGATCTGAGGGTAAATTGTGCCGAAAAGTGTTTGTTAGGCTTAATGGGCGCTATAGCACATTTGGGAGTGTTTGTAAGTCCATTTCGTGATCTGACGGTGAAAAGTGCCGAAAAGTGTTTGTTAGGCTTAATGGGCGCTATAGCACATTTGGGAGTGTTTTTAAGTCTATTTCGTGATCTGAAGGTAAATTGTGCCGAAAAGTGTTTTTTAGGCTCAATGGGCGCTATAGATCATTTGGAAGTGTTGGAAGTTCTTTTCGAGTTCTGACGGTGAAAAAAACCGAAAAGTGTTTTTTAGGCTCAATGGGCGCTATAGATCATTTGGAAGTGTTGGAAGTTCTTTTCGAGTTCTGACGGTGAAAAAAACCGAAAAGTGTTTTTTAGGCTCAATTGGAGCTATAGACCATTTGGAAGTGTTGGAAGTTCATTTCGCGTTCTGATGGTGAAAAAAACCGAAAAGTGTTTTTTAAGCTCAATTGGAGCTATAGACCATTTGGAAGTGTTGGAAGTTCATTTCGCGTTCTGACGGTGAAAAAAAACGAAAAGTGTTTGTTAGGCTTAATGGGCGCTATAGACCATTTGGGAGTGTTGGAAGTTCATTTCGCGTTCTTACGGTGAAAAAAAACGAAAAGTGTTTTTTAGGCTCAATCGGCGCTATAGACAATTTGGGAGTGTTTGTAAGTTCATTTCGTGATCTTATCGTGAATAGTGCCGAAAAGTGTTTGTTAGGCTTAATGGGCGCTATATCACATTTGGGAGTGTTTGTAAGTCCATTTCGTGATCTGACGGTGAAAAGTTCCGAAAAGTGTTTGTTAGGCTTAATGGGCGCTATAGCACATTTGGGAGTGTTTGTAAGTCTATTTCGTGATATGAAGGTAAATTGTGCCGAAAAGTGTTTTTTAGGCTCAATGGGCGCTATGGACCATTTGGGAGTGTTGGAAGTTTATTTCGCGTTCTGAGAGTGAAAAAAACACGAAAAGTGTTTGTTAGGCTTAATGGGCGCTATAGACCATTTGGGAGTGTTGGAAGTTCATTTCGCGTTCTTACGGTGAAAAAAACCGAAAAGTGTTTTTTAGGCTCAATGGGCGCTATAGACAATTTGGGAGTGTTTGTAAGTTCATTTTGTGATCTTATCGTGAATAGTGCCGAAAAAGTGTTTGTTAGGCTTAATTGGCGCTATAGCACATTTGGGAGTGTTTGTAAGTCCATTTCGTGATCTGACGGTGAATAGTGCCGAAAAGTGTTTGTTAGGCCAATGGGCGCTATAGCACATTTGGAAGTGTTTGTAAGTCTATTTCGTGATCTGAAGGTAAATTGTGCCGTAAAGTGTTTGTTAGGCTTAATGGGCGCTATAGCACATTTGGGAGTGTTTGTAAGTCCATTTCGTGATCTGACTGTGAATAGTGCCGAAAAGTGTTTGTTAGGCCTAATGGGCGCTATAGCACATTTGGGAGTGTTTGTAAGTCTATTTCGTGATCTGAGGGTAAATTGTGCCGAAAAGTGTTTGTTAGGCTTAATGGGCGCTATAGCACATTAAGGAGTGTTTGTAAGTCCATTTCGTGATCTGACAGTGAAAAGTGCCGAAAAGTGTTTGTTAGGCTTAATGGGCGCTATAGCACATTTGGGAGTGTTTTTAAGTCTATTTCGTGATCTGAAGGTAAATTGTGCCGAAAAGTGTTTTTTAGGCTCAATGGGCGCTATAGATCATTTGGAAGTGTTGGAAGTTCTTTTCGAGTTCTGACGGTGAAAAAAACCGAAAAGTGTTTTTTAGGCTCAATGGGCGCTATAGATCATTTGGAAGTGTTGGAAGTTCTTTTCGAGTTCTGACGGTGAAAACAACCGAAAAGTGTTTTTTAGGCTCAATTGGAGCTATAGACCATTTGGAAGTGTTGGAAGTTCATTTCGCGTTCTGATGGTGAAAAAAACCGAAAAGTGTTTTTTAAGCTCAATTGGAGCTATAGACCATTTGGAAGTGTTGGAAGTTCATTTCGCGTTCTGACGGTGAAAAAAAACCGAAAAGTGTTTGTTAGGCTTAATGGGCGCTATAGACCATTTGGGAGTGTTGGAAGTTCATTTCGCGTTCTTACGGTGAAAAAAACCGAAAAGTGTTTTTTAGGCTCAATCGGCGCTATAGACAATTTGGGAGTGTTTGTAAGTTCATTTCGTGATCTTATCGTGAATAGTGCCGAAAAGTGTTTGTTAGGCCTAATGGGCGCTATAGCACATTTGGGAGTGTTTGTAAGTCCATTTCGTGATCTGACGGTGAAAAGTTCCGAAAAGTGTTTGTTAGGCTTAATGGGCGCTATAGCACATTTGGGAGTGTTTGTAAGTCTATTTCGTGATATGAAGGTAAATTGTGCCGAAAAGTGTTTTTTAGGCTCAATGGGCGCTATGGACCATTTGGGAGTGTTGGAAGTTTATTTCGCGTTCTGAGGGTGAAAAAAACACGAAAAGTGTTTGTTAGGCTTAATGGGCGCTATAGACCATTTGGGAGTGTTGGAAGTTCATTTCGCGTTCTTACAGTGAAAAAAACCGAAAAGTGTTTTTTAGGCTCAATTGGCGCTATGGACCATTTGGGAGTGTTGGAAGTTTATTTCGCGTTCTGAGAGTGAAAAAAACACGAAAAGTGTTTGTTAGGCTTAATGGGCGCTATAGACCATTTGGGCGTGTTGGAAGTTCATTTCGCGTTCTTACGGTGAAAAAAACCGAAAAGTGTTTTTTAGGCTCAATGGGCGCTATAGACAATTTGGGAGTGTTTGTAAGTTCATTTTGTGATCTTATCGTGAATAGTGCCGAAAAAGTGTTTGTTAGGCTTAATGGGCGCTATAGCACATTTGGGAGTGTTTGTAAGTCCATTTCGTGATCTGACGGTGAATAGTGCCGAAAAGTGTTTGTTAGGCCTAATGGGCGCTATAGCACATTTGGAAGTGTTTGTAAGTCTATTTCGTGATCTGAAGGTAAATTGTGCCGAAAAGTGTTTGTTAGGCTTAATGGGCGCTATAGCACATTTGGGAGTGTTTGTAAGTCCATTTCGTGATCTGACTGTGAATAGTGCCGAAAAGTGTTTGTTAGGCCTAATGGGCGCTATAGCACATTTGGGAGTGTTTGTAAGTCTATTTCGTGATCTGAGGGTAAATTGTGCCGAAAAGTGTTTGTTAGGCTTAATGGGCGCTATAGCACATTTGGGAGTGTTTGTAAGTCCATTTCGTGATCTGACGGTGAAAAGTGCCGAAAAGTGTTTGTTAGGCTTAATGGGCGCTATAGCACATTTGGGAGTGTTTTTAAGTCTATTTCGTGATCTGAAGGTAAATTGTGCCGAAAAGTGTTTTTTAGGCTCAATGGGCGCTATAGATCATTTGGAAGTGTTGGAAGTTCTTTTCGAGTTCTGACGGTGAAAAAAACCGAAAAGTGTTTTTTAGGCTCAATGGGCGCTATAGATCATTTGGAAGTGTTGGAAGTTCATATCGCGTTCTGATGGTGAAAAAAACCGAAAAGTGTTTTTTAAGCTCAATTGGAGCTATAGACCATTTGGAAGTGTTGGAAGTTCATTTCGCGTTCTTACGGTGAAAAAAACCGAAAAGTGTTTTTTAGGCTCAATGGGCGCTATAGACAATTTGGGAGTGTTTGTAAGTTCATTTTGTGATCTTATCGTGAATAGTGCCGAAAAAGTGTTTGTTAGGCTTAATTGGCGCTATAGCACATTTGGGAGTGTTTGTAAGTCCATTTCGTGATCTGACGGTGAATAGTGCCGAAAAGTGTTTGTTAGGCCTAATGGGCGCTATAGCACATTTGGAAGTGTTTGTAAGTCTATTTCGTGATCTGAAGGTAAATTGTGCCGAAAAGTGTTTGTTAGGCTTAATGGGCGCTATTTCACATTTGGGAGTGTTTTTAAGTCTATTTCGTGATCTGAAGGTAAATTGTGCCGAAAAGTGTTTTTTAGGCTCAATGGGCGCTATAGATCATTTGGAAGTGTTGGAAGTTCTTTTCGAGTTCTGACGGTGAAAAAAACCGAAAAGTGTTTTTTAGGCTCAATGGGCGCTATAGATTATTTGGAAGTGTTGGAAGTTCTTTTCGAGTTCTGACGGTGAAAAAAACCGAAAAGTGTTTTTTAGGCTCAATTGGAGCTATAGACCATTTGGAAGTGTTGGAAGTTCATTTCGCGTTCTGATGGTGAAAAAAACCGAAAAGTGTTTTTTAAGCTCAATTGGAGCTATAGACCATTTGGAAGTGTTGGAAGTTCATTTCGCGTTCTGACGGTGAAAAAAACCGAAAAGTGTTTGTTAGGCTTAATGGGCGCTATAGACCATTTGGGAGTGTTGGAAGTTCATTTCGCGTTCTTACGGTGAAAAAAAACGAAAAGTGTTTTTTAGGCTCAATCGGCGCTATAGACAATTTGGGAGTGTTTGTAAGTTCATTTCGTGATCTTATCGTGAATAGTGCCGAAAAGTGTTTGTTAGGCTTAATGGGCGCTATAGCACATTTGGGAGTGTTTGTAAGTCCATTTCGTGATCTGACGGTGAAAAGTTCCGAAAAGTGTTTGTTAGGCTTAATGGGCGCTATAGCACATTTGGGAGTGTTTGTAAGTCTATTTCGTGATATGAAGGTAAATTGTGCCGAAAAGTGTTTTTTAGGCTCAATGGGCGCTATGGACCATTTGGGAGTGTTGGAAGTTTATTTCGCGTTCTGAGAGTGAAAAAAACACGAAAAGTGTTTGTTAGGCTTAATGGGCGCTATAGACCATTTGGGAGTGTTGGAAGTTCATTTCGCGTTCTTACGGTGAAAAAAACCGAAAAGTGTTTTTTAGGCTCAATGGGCGCTATAGACAATTTGGGAGTGTTTGTAAGTTCATTTTGTGATCTTATCGTGAATAGTGCCGAAAAAGTGTTTGTTAGGCTTAATTGGCGCTATAGCACATTTGGGAGTGTTTGTAAGTCCATTTCGTGATCTGACGGTGAATAGTGCCGAAAAGTGTTTGTTAGGCCTAATGGGCGCTATAGCACATTTGGAAGTGTTTGTAAGTCTATTTCGTGATCTGAGGGTAAATTGTGCCGAAAAGTGTTTGTTAGGCTTAATGGGCGCTATAGCACATTTGGGAGTGTTTCTAAGTCCATTTCGTGATCTGACAGTGAAAAGTGCCGAAAAGTGTTTGTTAGGCTTAATGGGCGCTATAGCACATTTGGGAGTGTTTGTAAGTTCATTTTGTGATCTTATCGTGAATAGTGCCGAAAAAGTGTTTGTTAGGCTTAATTGGCGCTATATCACATTTGGGAGTGTTTGTAAGTCCATTTCGTGATCTGACGGTGAATAGTGCCGAAAAGTGTTTGTTAGGCCTAATGGGCGCTATAGCACATTTGGAAGTGTTTGTAAGTCTATTTCGTGATCTGACTGTGAATAGTGCCGAAAAGTGTTTGTTAGGCCTAATGGGCGCTATAGCACATTTGGGAGTGTTTGTAAGTCTATTTCGTGATCTGAGGGTAAATTGTGCCGAAAAGTGTTTGTTAGGCCTAATGGGCGCTATAGCACATTTGGAAGTGTTTGTAAGTCTATTTCGTGATCTGAAGGTAAATTGTGCCGAAAAGTGTTTGTTAGGCTTAATGGGCGCTATTTCACATTTGGGAGTGTTTTTAAGTCTATTTCGTGATCTGAGGGTAAATTGTGCCGAAAAGTGTTTGTTAGGCTTAATGGGCGCTGTAGCACATTTGGGAGTGTTTGTAAGTCCATTTCGTGATCTGACGGTGAAAAGTGCCGAAAAGTGTTTGTTAGGCTTAATGGGCGCTATAGCACATTTGGGAGTGTTTGTAAGTCCATTTCGTGATCTGACAGTGAAAAGTGCCGAAAAGTGTTTGTTAGGCTTAATGGGCGCTATAGCACATTTGGGAGTGTTTTTAAGTCTATTTCGTGATCTGAAGGTAAATTGTGCCGAAAAGTGTTTTTTAGGCTCAATGGGCGCTATAGATCATTTGGAAGTGTTGGAAGTTCTTTTCGAGTTCTGACGGTGAAAAAAACCGAAAAGTGTTTTTTAGGCTCAATGGGCGCTATAGATCATTTGGAAGTGTTGGAAGTTCTTTTCGAGTTCTGACGGTGAAAACAACCGAAAAGTGTTTTTTAGGCTCAATTGGAGCTATAGACCATTTGGAAGTGTTGGAAGTTCATTTCGCGTTCTGATGGTGAAAAAAACCGAAAAGTGTTTTTTAAGCTCAATTGGAGCTATAGACCATTTGGAAGTGTTGGAAGTTCATTTCGCGTTCTGACGGTGAAAAAAACCGAAAAGTGTTTGTTAGGCTTAATGGGCGCTATAGACCATTTGGGAGTGTTGGAAGTTCATTTCGCGTTCTTACGGTGAAAAAAAACCGAAAAGTGTTTTTTAAGCTCAATTGGAGCTATAGACCATTTGGAAGTGTTGGAAGTTCATTTCGCGTTCTGACGGTGAAAAAAACCGAAAAGTGTTTGTTAGGCTTAATGGGCGCTATAGACCATTTGGGAGTGTTGGAAGTTCATTTCGCGTTCTTACGGTGAAAAAAAACCGAAAAGTGTTTTTTAAGCTCAATTGGAGCTATAGACCATTTGAAAGTGTTGGAAGTTCATTTCGCGTTCTGACGGTGAAAAAAACCGAAAAGTGTTTGTTAGGCTTAATGGGCGCTATAGACCATTTGGGAGTGTTGGAAGTTCATTTCGCGTTCTTACGGTGAAAAAAACCGAAAAGTGTTTTTTAGGCTCAATCGGCGCTATAGACAATTTGGGAGTGTTGGAAGTTTATTTCGCGTTCTGAGGGTGAAAAAAACACGAAAAGTGTTTGTTAGGCTTAATGGGCGCTATAGACCATTTGGGAGTGTTGGAAGTTCATTTCGCGTTCTTACAGTGAAAAAAACCGAAAAGTGTTTTTTAGGCTCAATGGGCGCTATGGACCATTTGGGAGTGTTGGAAGTTTATTTCGCGTTCTGAGAGTGAAAAAAACACGAAAAGTGTTTTTTAGGCTCAATGGGCGCTATAGACAATTTGGGAGTGTTTGTAAGTTCATTTTGTGATCTTATCGTGAATAGTGCCGAAAAAGTGTTTGTTAGGCTTAATGGGCGCTATAGCACATTTGGGAGTGTTTGTAAGTCCATTTCGTGATCTGACGGTGAATAGTGCCGAAAAGTGTTTGTTAGGCCTAATGGGCGCTATAGCACATTTGGAAGTGTTTGTAAGTCTATTTCGTGATCTGAAGGTAAATTGTGCCGAAAAGTGTTTGTTAGGCTTAATGGGCGCTATAGCACATTTGGGAGTGTTTGTAAGTCCATTTCGTGATCTGACTGTGAATAGTGCCGAAAAGTGTTTGTTAGGCCTAATGGGCGCTATAGCACATTTGGGAGTGTTTGTAAGTCTATTTCGTGATCTGAGGGTAAATTGTGCCGAAAAGTGTTTGTTAGGCTTAATGGGCGCTATAGCACATTTGGGAGTGTTTGTAAGTCCATTTCGTGATCTGACGGTGAAAAGTGCCGAAAAGTGTTTGTTAGGCTTAATGGGCGCTATAGCACATTTGGGAGTGTTTTTAAGTCTATTTCGTGATCTGAAGGTAAATTGTGCCGAAAAGTGTTTTTTAGGCTCAATGGGCGCTATAGATCATTTGGAAGTGTTGGAAGTTCTTTTCGAGTTCTGACGGTGAAAAAAACCGAAAAGTGTTTTTTAGGCTCAATGGGCGCTATAGATCATTTGGAAGTGTTGGAAGTTCTTTTCGAGTTCTGACGGTGAAAAAAACCGAAAAGTGTTTTTTAGGCTCAATTGGAGCTATAGACCATTTGGAAGTGTTGGAAGTTCATTTCGCGTTCTGATGGTGAAAAAAACCGAAAAGTGTTTTTTAAGCTCAATTGGAGCTATAGACCATTTGGAAGTGTTGGAAGTTCATTTCGCGTTCTTACGGTGAAAAAAACCAAAAAGTGTTTTTTAGGCTCAATGGGCGCTATAGACAATTTGGGAGTGTTTGTAAGTTCATTTTGTGATCTTATCGTGAATAGTGCCGAAAAAGTGTTTGTTAGGCTTAATTGGCGCTATAGCACATTTGGGAGTGTTTGTAAGTCCATTTCGTGATCTGACGGTGAATAGTGCCGAAAAGTGTTTGTTAGGCCTTATGGGCGCTATAGCACATTTGGAAGTGTTTGTAAGTCTATTTCGTGATCTGAAGGTAAATTGTGCCGAAAAGTGTTTGTTAGGCTTAATGGGCGCTATTTCACATTTGGGAGTGTTTTTAAGTCTATTTCGTGATCTGAAGGTAAATTGTGCCGAAAAGTGTTTTTTAGGCTCAATGGGCGCTATAGATCATTTGGAAGTGTTGGAAGTTCTTTTCGAGTTCTGACGGTGAAAAAAACCGAAAAGTGTTTTTTAGGCTCAATGGGCGCTATAGATCATTTGGAAGTGTTGGAAGTTCTTTTCGAGTTCTGACGGTGAAAAAAACCGAAAAGTGTTTTTTAGGCTCAATTGGAGCTATAGACCATTTGGAAGTGTTGGAAGTTCATTTCGCGTTCTGATGGTGAAAAAAACCGAAAAGTGTTTTTTAAGCTCAATTGGAGCTATAGACCATTTGGAAGTGTTGGAAGTTCATTTCGCGTTCTGACGGTGAAAAAAAACGAAAAGTGTTTGTTAGGCTTAATGGGCGCTATAGACCATTTGGGAGTGTTGGAAGTTCATTTCGCGTTCTTACGGTGAAAAAAAACGAAAAGTGTTTTTTAGGCTCAATCGGCGCTATAGACAATTTGGGAGTGTTTGTAAGTTCATTTCGTGATCTGCCGGTGAATAGTGCTGAAAAGTGTTTGTTAGGCTTAATGGGCGCTATTTCACATTTGGGAGTGTTTTTAAGTCTATTTCGTGATCTGAAGGTAAATTGTGCCGAAAAGTGTTTTTTAGGCTCAATGGGCGCTATAGATCATTTGGAAGTGTTGGAAGTTCTTTTCGAGTTCTGACGGTGAAAAAAACCGAAAAGTGTTTTTTAGGCTCAATGGGCGCTATAGATCATTTGGAAGTGTTGGAAGTTCTTTTCGAGTTCTGACGGTGAAAAAAACCGAAAAGTGTTTTTTAGGCTCAATTGGAGCTATAGACCATTTGGAAGTGTTGGAAGTTCATTTCGCGTTCTGATGGTGAAAAAAACCGAAAAGTGTTTTTTAGGCTCAATGGGCGCTATAGACAATTTGGGAGTGTTTGTAAGTTCATTTTGTGATCTTATCGTGAATAGTGCCGAAAAAGTGTTTGTTAGGCTTAATTGGCGCTATAGCACATTTGGGAGTGTTTGTAAGTCCATTTCGTGATCTGACGGTGAATAGTGCCGAAAAGTGTTTGTTAGGCCTAATGGGCGCTATAGCACATTTGGAAGTGTTTGTAAGTCTATTTCGTGATCTGAAGGTAAATTGTGCCGAAAAGTGTTTGTTAGGCTTAATGGGCGCTATTTCACATTTGGGAGTGTTTTTAAGTCTATTTCGTGATCTGAAGGTAAATTGTGCCGAAAAGTGTTTTTTAGGCTCAATGGGCGCTATAGATCATTTGGAAGTGTTGGAAGTTCTTTTCGAGTTCTGACGGTGAAAAAAACCGAAAAGTGTTTTTTAGGCTCAATTGGAGCTATAGACCATTTGGAAGTGTTGGAAGTTCATTTCGCGTTCTGATGGTGAAAAAAACCGAAAAGTGTTTTTTAGGCTCAATCGGCGCTATAGACAATTTGGGAGTGTTTGTAAGTTCATTTCGTGATCTTATCGTGAATAGTGCCGAAAAGTGTTTGTTAGGCTTAATGGGCGCTATAGCACATTTGGGAGTGTTTGTAAGTCCATTTCGTGATCTGACGGTGAAAAGTTCCGAAAAGTGTTTGTTAGGCTTAATGGGCGCTATAGCACATTTGGGAGTGTTTGTAAGTCTATTTCGTGATCTGAGGGTAAATTGTGCCGAAAAGTGTTTGTTAGGCTTAATGGGCGCATTAGCACATTTGGGAGTGTTTGTAAGTCCATTTCGTGATCTGACAGTGAAAAGTGCCGAAAAGTGTTTGTTAGGCTTAATGGGCGCTATAGCACATTTGGGAGTGTTTTTAAGTCTATTTCGTGATCTGAAGGTAAATTGTGCCGAAAAGTGTTTTTTAGGCTCAATGGGCGCTATAGATCATTTGGAAGTGTTGGAAGTTCTTTTCGAGTTCTGACGGTGAAAAAAACCGAAAAGTGTTTTTTAGGCTCAATGGGCGCTATAGATCATTTGGAAGTGTTGGAAGTTCTTTTCGAGTTCTGACGGTGAAAACAACCGAAAAGTGTTTTTTAGGCTCAATTGGAGCTATAGACCATTTGGAAGTGTTGGAAGTTCATTTCGCGTTCTGATGGTGAAAAAAACCGAAAAGTGTTTTTTAAGCTCAATTGGAGCTATAGACCATTTGGAAGTGTTGGAAGTTCATTTCGCGTTCTGACGGTGAAAAAAACCGAAAAGTGTTTGTTAGGCTTAATGGGCGCTATAGACCATTTGGGAGTGTTGGAAGTTCATTTCGCGTTCTTACGGTGAAAAAAAACCGAAAAGTGTTTTTTAAGCTCAATTGGAGCTATAGACCATTTGGAAGTGTTGGAAGTTCATTTCGCGTTCTGACGGTGAAAAAAACCGAAAAGTGTTTTTTAGGCTCAATTGGAGCTATAGACCATTTGGAAGTGTTGGAAGTTCATTTCGCGTTCTGATGGTGAAAAAAACCGAAAAGTGTTTTTTAGGCTCAATGGGCGCTATAGACAATTTGGGAGTGTTTGTAAGTTCATTTTGTGATCTTATCGTGAATAGTGCCGAAAAAGTGTTTGTTAGGCTTAATTGGCGCTATAGCACATTTGGGAGTGTTTGTAAGTCCATTTCGTGATCTGACGGTGAATAGTGCCGAAAAGTGTTTGTTAGGCCTAATGGGCGCTATAGCACATTTGGAAGTGTTTGTAAGTCTATTTCGTGATCTGAAGGTAAATTGTGCCGAAAAGTGTTTGTTAGGCTTAATGGGCGCTATTTCACATTTGGGAGTGTTTTTAAGTCTATTTCGTGATCTGAAGGTAAATTGTGCCGAAAAGTGTTTTTTAGGCTCAATGGGCGCTATAGATCATTTGGAAGTGTTGGAAGTTCTTTTCGAGTTCTGACGGTGAAAAAAACCGAAAAGTGTTTTTTAGGCTCAATTGGAGCTATAGACCATTTGGAAGTGTTGGAAGTTCATTTCGCGTTCTGATGGTGAAAAAAACCGAAAAGTGTTTTTTAGGCTCAATCGGCGCTATAGACAATTTGGGAGTGTTTGTAAGTTCATTTCGTGATCTTATCGTGAATAGTGCCGAAAAGTGTTTGTTAGGCTTAATGGGCGCTATAGCACATTTGGGAGTGTTTGTAAGTCCATTTCGTGATCTGACGGTGAAAAGTTCCGAAAAGTGTTTGTTAGGCTTAATGGGCGCTATAGCACATTTGGGAGTGTTTGTAAGTCTATTTCGTGATCTGAGGGTAAATTGTGCCGAAAAGTGTTTGTTAGGCTTAATGGGCGCATTAGCACATTTGGGAGTGTTTGTAAGTCCATTTCGTGATCTGACAGTGAAAAGTGCCGAAAAGTGTTTGTTAGGCTTAATGGGCGCTATAGCACATTTGGGAGTGTTTTTAAGTCTATTTCGTGATCTGAAGGTAAATTGTGCCGAAAAGTGTTTTTTAGTCTCAATGGGCGCTATAGATCATTTGGAAGTGTTGGAAGTTCTTTTCGAGTTCTGACGGTGAAAAAAACCGAAAAGTGTTTTTTAGGCTCAATGGGCGCTATAGATCATTTGGAAGTGTTGGAAGTTCTTTTCGAGTTCTGACGGTGAAAACAACCGAAAAGTGTTTTTTAGGCTCAATTGGAGCTATAGACCATTTGGAAGTGTTGGAAGTTCATTTCGCGTTCTGATGGTGAAAAAAACCGAAAAGTGTTTTTTAAGCTCAATTGGAGCTATAGACCATTTGGAAGTGTTGGAAGTTCATTTCGCGTTCTGACGGTGAAAAAAACCGAAAAGTGTTTGTTAGGCTTAATGGGCGCTATAGACCATTTGGGAGTGTTGGAAGTTCATTTCGCGTTCTTACGGTGAAAAAAAACCGAAAAGTGTTTTTTAAGCTCAATTGGAGCTATAGACCATTTGGAAGTGTTGGAAGTTCATTTCGCGTTCTGACGGTGAAAAAAACCGAAAAGTGTTTGTTAGGCTTAATGGGCGCTATAGACCATTTGGGAGTGTTGGAAGTTCATTTCGCGTTCTTACGGTGAAAAAAACCGAAAAGTGTTTTTAGGCTCAATCGGCGCTATAGACAATTTGGGAGTGTTTGTAAGTTCATTTCGTGATCTTATCGTGAATAGTGCCGAAAAGTGTTTGTTAGGCTTAATGGGCGCTATAGCACATTTGGGAGTGTTTGTAAGTCCATTTCGTGATCTGACGGTGAAAAGTTCCGAAAAGTGTTTGTTAGGCTTAATGGGCGCTATAGCACATTTGGGAGTGTTTGTAAGTCTATTTCGTGATATGAAGGTAAATTGTGCCGAAAAGTGTTTTTTAGGCTCAATGGGCGCTATGGACCATTTGGGAGTGTTGGAAGTTTATTTCGCGTTCTGAGGGTGAAAAAAAACACGAAAAGTGTTTGTTAGGCTTAATGGGCGCTATAGACCATTTGGGAGTGTTGGAAGTTCATTTCGCGTTCTTACAGTGAAAAAAACCGAAAAGTGTTTTTTAGGCTCAATGGGCGCTATGGACCATTTGGGAGTGTTGGAAGTTTATTTCGCGTTCTGAGAGTGAAAAAAACACGAAAAGTGTTTGTTAGGCTTAATGGGCGCTATAGACCATTTGGGCGTGTTGGAAGTTCATTTCGCGTTCTTACGGTGAAAAAAACCGAAAAGTGTTTTTTAGGCTCAATGGGCGCTATAGACAATTTGGGAGTGTTTGTAAGTTCATTTTGTGATCTTATCGTGAATAGTGCCGAAAAAGTGTTTGTTAGGCTTAATGGGCGCTATAGCACATTTGGGAGTGTTTGTAAGTCTATTTCGTGATCTGAAGGTAAATTGTGCCGAAAAGTGTTTGTTAGGCTTAATGGGCGCTATAGACCATTTGGAAGTGTTGGAAGTTCATTTCGCGTTCTTACGGTGAAAAAAAACGAAAAGTGTTTTTTAGGCTCAATCGGCGCTATAGACAATTTGGGAGTGTTTGTAAGTTCATTTCGTGATCTTATCGTGAATAGTGCCGAAAAGTGTTTGTTAGGCTTAATGGGCGCTATAGCACATTTGGGAGTGTTTGTAAGTCCATTTCGTGATCTGACGGTGAAAAGTTCCGAAAAGTGTTTGTTAGGCTTAATGGGCGCTATAGCACATTTGGGAGTGTTTGTAAGTCTATTTCGTGATATGAAGGTAAATTGTGCCGAAAAGTGTTTTTTAGGCTCAATGGGCGCTATGGACCATTTGGGAGTGTTGGAAGTTTATTTCGCGTTCTGAGAGTGAAAAAAACACGAAAAGTGTTTGTTAGGCTTAATGGGCGCTATAGACCATTTGGGAGTGTTGGAAGTTCATTTCGCGTTCTTACGGTGAAAAAAACCGAAAAGTGTTTTTTAGGCTCAATGGGCGCTATAGACAATTTGGGAGTGTTTGTAAGTTCATTTTGTGATCTTATCGTGAATAGTGCCGAAAAAGTGTTTGTTAGGCTTAATTGGCGCTATATCACATTTGGGAGTGTTTGTAAGTCCATTTCGTGATCTGACGGTGAATAGTGCCGAAAAGTGTTTGTTAGGCCTAATGGGCGCTATAGCACATTTGGAAGTGTTTGTAAGTCTATTTCGTGATCTGAGGGTAAATTGTGCCGAAAAGTGTTTGTTAGGCTTAATGGGCGCTGTAGCACATTTGGGAGTGTTTGTAAGTCCATTTCGTGATCTGACGGTGAAAAGTGCCGAAAAGTGTTTGTTAGGCTTAATGGGCGCTATAGCACATTTGGGAGTGTTTGTAAGTCCATTTCGTGATCTGACAGTGAAAAGTGCCGAAAAGTGTTTGTTAGGCTTAATGGGCGCTATAGCACATTTGGGAGTGTTTTTAAGTCTATTTCGTGATCTGAAGGTAAATTGTGCCGAAAAGTGTTTTTTAGGCTCAATGGGCGCTATAGATCATTTGGAAGTGTTGGAAGTTCTTTTCGAGTTCTGACGGTGAAAAAAACCGAAAAGTGTTTTTTAGGCTCAATGGGCGCTATAGATCATTTGGAAGTGTTGGAAGTTCTTTTCGAGTTCTGACGGTGAAAACAACCGAAAAGTGTTTTTTAGGCTCAATTGGAGCTATAGACCATTTGGAAGTGTTGGAAGTTCATTTCGCGTTCTGATGGTGAAAAAAACCGAAAAGTGTTTTTTAAGCTCAATTGGAGCCATAGACCATTTGGAAGTGTTGGAAGTTCATTTCGCGTTCTGACGGTGAAAAAAACCGAAAAGTGTTTGTTAGGCTTAATGGGCGCTATAGACCATTTGGGAGTGTTGGAAGTTCATTTCGCGTTCTTACGGTGAAAAAAAACCGAAAAGTGTTTTTTAAGCTCAATTGGAGCTATAGACCATTTGGAAGTGTTGGAAGTTCATTTCGCGTTCTGACGGTGAAAAAAACCGAAAAGTGTTTGTTAGGCTTAATGGGCGCTATAGACCATTTGGGAGTGTTGGAAGTTCATTTCGCGTTCTTACGGTGAAAAAAAACCGAAAAGTGTTTTTTAAGCTCAATTGGAGCTATAGACCATTTGGAAGTGTTGGAAGTTCATTTCGCGTTCTGACGGTGAAAAAAACCGAAAAGTGTTTGTTAGGCTTAATGGGCGCTATAGACCATTTGGGAGTGTTGGAAGTTCATTTCGCGTTCTTACGGTGAAAAAAACCGAAAAGTGTTTTTTAGGCTCAATCGGCGCTATAGACAATTTGGGAGTGTTGGAAGTTTATTTCGCGTTCTGAGGGTGAAAAAAACACGAAAAGTGTTTGTTAGGCTTAATGGGCGCTATAGACCATTTGGGAGTGTTGGAAGTTCATTTCGCGTTCTTACAGTGAAAAAAACCGAAAAGTGTTTTTTAGGCTCAATGGGCGCTATGGACCATTTGGGAGTGTTGGAAGTTTATTTCGCGTTCTGAGAGTGAAAAAAACACGAAAAGTGTTTTTTAGGCTCAATGGGCGCTATAGACAATTTGGGAGTGTTTGTAAGTTCATTTTGTGATCTTATCGTGAATAGTGCCGAAAAAGTGTTTGTTAGGCTTAATGGGCGCTATAGCACATTTGGGAGTGTTTGTAAGTCCATTTCGTGATCTGACGGTGAATAGTGCCGAAAAGTGTTTGTTAGGCCTAATGGGCGCTATAGCACATTTGGAAGTGTTTGTAAGTCTATTTCGTGATCTGAAGGTAAATTGTGCCGAAAAGTGTTTGTTAGGCTTAATGGGCGCTATAGCACATTTGGGAGTGTTTGTAAGTCCATTTCGTGATCTGACTGTGAATAGTGCCGAAAAGTGTTTGTTAGGCCTAATGGGCGCTATAGCACATTTGGGAGTGTTTGTAAGTCTATTTCGTGATCTGAGGGTAAATTGTGCCGAAAAGTGTTTGTTAGGCTTAATGGGCGCTATAGCACATTTGGGAGTGTTTGTAAGTCCATTTCGTGATCTGACGGTGAAAAGTGCCGAAAAGTGTTTGTTAGGCTTAATGGGCGCTATAGCACATTTGGGAGTGTTTTTAAGTCTATTTCGTGATCTGAAGGTAAATTGTGCCGAAAAGTGTTTTTTAGGCTCAATGGGCGCTATAGATCATTTGGAAGTGTTGGAAGTTCTTTTCGAGTTCTGACGGTGAAAAAAACCGAAAAGTGTTTTTTAGGCTCAATGGGCGCTATAGATCATTTGGAAGTGTTGGAAGTTCTTTTCGAGTTCTGACGGTGAAAAAAACCGAAAAGTGTTTTTTAGGCTCAATTGGAGCTATAGACCATTTGGAAGTGTTGGAAGTTCATTTCGCGTTCTGATGGTGAAAAAAACCGAAAAGTGTTTTTTAAGCTCAATTGGAGCTATAGACCATTTGGAAGTGTTGGAAGTTCATTTCGCGTTCTTACGGTGAAAAAAACCAAAAAGTGTTTTTTAGGCTCAATGGGCGCTATAGACAATTTGGGAGTGTTTGTAAGTTCATTTTGTGATCTTATCGTGAATAGTGCCGAAAAAGTGTTTGTTAGGCTTAATTGGCGCTATAGCACATTTGGGAGTGTTTGTAAGTCCATTTCGTGATCTGACGGTGAATAGTGCCGAAAAGTGTTTGTTAGGCCTTATGGGCGCTATAGCACATTTGGAAGTGTTTGTAAGTCTATTTCGTGATCTGAAGGTAAATTGTGCCGAAAAGTGTTTGTTAGGCTTAATGGGCGCTATTTCACATTTGGGAGTGTTTTTAAGTCTATTTCGTGATCTGAAGGTAAATTGTGCCGAAAAGTGTTTTTTAGGCTCAATGGGCGCTATAGATCATTTGGAAGTGTTGGAAGTTCTTTTCGAGTTCTGACGGTGAAAAAAACCGAAAAGTGTTTTTTAGGCTCAATGGGCGCTATAGATCATTTGGAAGTGTTGGAAGTTCTTTTCGAGTTCTGACGGTGAAAAAAACCGAAAAGTGTTTTTTAGGCTCAATTGGAGCTATAGACCATTTGGAAGTGTTGGAAGTTCATTTCGCGTTCTGATGGTGAAAAAAACCGAAAAGTGTTTTTTAAGCTCAATTGGAGCTATAGACCATTTGGAAGTGTTGGAAGTTCATTTCGCGTTCTGACGGTGAAAAAAAACGAAAAGTGTTTGTTAGGCTTAATGGGCGCTATAGACCATTTGGGAGTGTTGGAAGTTCATTTCGCGTTCTTACGGTGAAAAAAAACGAAAAGTGTTTTTTAGGCTCAATCGGCGCTATAGACAATTTGGGAGTGTTTGTAAGTTCATTTCGTGATCTGCCGGTGAATAGTGCTGAAAAGTGTTTGTTAGGCTTAATGGGCGCTATTTCACATTTGGGAGTGTTTTTAAGTCTATTTCGTGATCTGAAGGTAAATTGTGCCGAAAAGTGTTTTTTAGGCTCAATGGGCGCTATAGATCATTTGGAAGTGTTGGAAGTTCTTTTCGAGTTCTGACGGTGAACAAAACCGAAAAGTGTTTTTTAGGCTCAATGGGCGCTATAGATCATTTGGAAGTGTTGGAAGTTCTTTTCGAGTTCTGACGGTGAAAAAAACCGAAAAGTGTTTTTTAGGCTCAATTGGAGCTATAGACCATTTGGAAGTGTTGGAAGTTCATTTCGCGTTCTGATGGTGAAAAAAACCGAAAAGTGTTTTTTAGGCTCAATGGGCGCTATAGACAATTTGGGAGTGTTTGTAAGTTCATTTTGTGATCTTATCGTGAATAGTGCCGAAAAAGTGTTTGTTAGGCTTAATTGGCGCTATAGCACATTTGGGAGTGTTTGTAAGTCCATTTCGTGATCTGACGGTGAATAGTGCCGAAAAGTGTTTGTTAGGCCTAATGGGCGCTATAGCACATTTGGAAGTGTTTGTAAGTCTATTTCGTGATCTGAAGGTAAATTGTGCCGAAAAGTGTTTGTTAGGCTTAATGGGCGCTATTTCACATTTGGGAGTGTTTTTAAGTCTATTTCGTGATCTGAAGGTAAATTGTGCCGAAAAGTGTTTTTTAGGCTCAATGGGCGCTATAGATCATTTGGAAGTGTTGGAAGTTCTTTTCGAGTTCTGACGGTGAAAAAAACCGAAAAGTGTTTTTTAGGCTCAATTGGAGCTATAGACCATTTGGAAGTGTTGGAAGTTCATTTCGCGTTCTGATGGTGAAAAAAACCGAAAAGTGTTTTTTAGG
This sequence comes from Crossaster papposus, assembly GCA_037893245.1. Lineage (NCBI taxonomy): Eukaryota > Metazoa > Echinodermata > Asteroidea > Velatida > Solasteridae > Crossaster > Crossaster papposus. The sequence continues at coordinate 19,505 of JBAIAA010001051.1, read as the reverse complement.
CTCAATCGGCGCTATAGACAATTTGGGAGTGTTTGTAAGTTCATTTCGTGATCTTATCGTGAATAGTGCCGAAAAGTGTTTGTTAGGCTTAATGGGCGCTATAGCACATTTGGGAGTGTTTGTAAGTCCATTTCGTGATCTGACGGTGAAAAGTTCCGAAAAGTGTTTGTTAGGCTTAATGGGCGCTATAGCACATTTGGGAGTGTTTGTAAGTCTATTTCGTGATCTGAGGGTAAATTGTGCCGAAAAGTGTTTGTTAGGCTTAATGGGCGCATTAGCACATTTGGGAGTGTTTGTAAGTCCATTTCGTGATCTGACAGTGAAAAGTGCCGAAAAGTGTTTGTTAGGCTTAATGGGCGCTATAGCACATTTGGGAGTGTTTTTAAGTCTATTTCGTGATCTGAAGGTAAATTGTGCCGAAAAGTGTTTTTTAGGCTCAATGGGCGCTATAGATCATTTGGAAGTGTTGGAAGTTCTTTTCGAGTTCTGACGGTGAAAAAAACCGAAAAGTGTTTTTTAGGCTCAATGGGCGCTATAGATCATTTGGAAGTGTTGGAAGTTCTTTTCGAGTTCTGACGGTGAAAACAACCGAAAAGTGTTTTTTAGGCTCAATTGGAGCTATAGACCATTTGGAAGTGTTGGAAGTTCATTTCGCGTTCTGATGGTGAAAAAAACCGAAAAGTGTTTTTTAAGCTCAATTGGAGCTATAGACCATTTGGAAGTGTTGGAAGTTCATTTCGCGTTCTGACGGTGAAAAAAACCGAAAAGTGTTTGTTAGGCTTAATGGGCGCTATAGACCATTTGGGAGTGTTGGAAGTTCATTTCGCGTTCTTACGGTGAAAAAAAACCGAAAAGTGTTTTTTAAGCTCAATTGGAGCTATAGACCATTTGGAAGTGTTGGAAGTTCATTTCGCGTTCTGACGGTGAAAAAAACCGAAAAGTGTTTTTTAGGCTCAATTGGAGCTATAGACCATTTGGAAGTGTTGGAAGTTCATTTCGCGTTCTGATGGTGAAAAAAACCGAAAAGTGTTTTTTAGGCTCAATGGGCGCTATAGACAATTTGGGAGTGTTTGTAAGTTCATTTTGTGATCTTATCGTGAATAGTGCCGAAAAAGTGTTTGTTAGGCTTAATTGGCGCTATAGCACATTTGGGAGTGTTTGTAAGTCCATTTCGTGATCTGACGGTGAATAGTGCCGAAAAGTGTTTGTTAGGCCTAATGGGCGCTATAGCACATTTGGAAGTGTTTGTAAGTCTATTTCGTGATCTGAAGGTAAATTGTGCCGAAAAGTGTTTGTTAGGCTTAATGGGCGCTATTTCACATTTGGGAGTGTTTTTAAGTCTATTTCGTGATCTGAAGGTAAATTGTGCCGAAAAGTGTTTTTTAGGCTCAATGGGCGCTATAGATCATTTGGAAGTGTTGGAAGTTCTTTTCGAGTTCTGACGGTGAAAAAAACCGAAAAGTGTTTTTTAGGCTCAATTGGAGCTATAGACCATTTGGAAGTGTTGGAAGTTCATTTCGCGTTCTGATGGTGAAAAAAACCGAAAAGTGTTTTTTAGGCTCAATCGGCGCTATAGACAATTTGGGAGTGTTTGTAAGTTCATTTCGTGATCTTATCGTGAATAGTGCCGAAAAGTGTTTGTTAGGCTTAATGGGCGCTATAGCACATTTGGGAGTGTTTGTAAGTCCATTTCGTGATCTGACGGTGAAAAGTTCCGAAAAGTGTTTGTTAGGCTTAATGGGCGCTATAGCACATTTGGGAGTGTTTGTAAGTCTATTTCGTGATCTGAGGGTAAATTGTGCCGAAAAGTGTTTGTTAGGCTTAATGGGCGCATTAGCACATTTGGGAGTGTTTGTAAGTCCATTTCGTGATCTGACAGTGAAAAGTGCCGAAAAGTGTTTGTTAGGCTTAATGGGCGCTATAGCACATTTGGGAGTGTTTTTAAGTCTATTTCGTGATCTGAAGGTAAATTGTGCCGAAAAGTGTTTTTTAGTCTCAATGGGCGCTATAGATCATTTGGAAGTGTTGGAAGTTCTTTTCGAGTTCTGACGGTGAAAAAAACCGAAAAGTGTTTTTTAGGCTCAATGGGCGCTATAGATCATTTGGAAGTGTTGGAAGTTCTTTTCGAGTTCTGACGGTGAAAACAACCGAAAAGTGTTTTTTAGGCTCAATTGGAGCTATAGACCATTTGGAAGTGTTGGAAGTTCATTTCGCGTTCTGATGGTGAAAAAAACCGAAAAGTGTTTTTTAAGCTCAATTGGAGCTATAGACCATTTGGAAGTGTTGGAAGTTCATTTCGCGTTCTGACGGTGAAAAAAACCGAAAAGTGTTTGTTAGGCTTAATGGGCGCTATAGACCATTTGGGAGTGTTGGAAGTTCATTTCGCGTTCTTACGGTGAAAAAAAACCGAAAAGTGTTTTTTAAGCTCAATTGGAGCTATAGACCATTTGGAAGTGTTGGAAGTTCATTTCGCGTTCTGACGGTGAAAAAAACCGAAAAGTGTTTGTTAGGCTTAATGGGCGCTATAGACCATTTGGGAGTGTTGGAAGTTCATTTCGCGTTCTTACGGTGAAAAAAACCGAAAAGTGTTTTTAGGCTCAATCGGCGCTATAGACAATTTGGGAGTGTTTGTAAGTTCATTTCGTGATCTTATCGTGAATAGTGCCGAAAAGTGTTTGTTAGGCTTAATGGGCGCTATAGCACATTTGGGAGTGTTTGTAAGTCCATTTCGTGATCTGACGGTGAAAAGTTCCGAAAAGTGTTTGTTAGGCTTAATGGGCGCTATAGCACATTTGGGAGTGTTTGTAAGTCTATTTCGTGATATGAAGGTAAATTGTGCCGAAAAGTGTTTTTTAGGCTCAATGGGCGCTATGGACCATTTGGGAGTGTTGGAAGTTTATTTCGCGTTCTGAGGGTGAAAAAAAACACGAAAAGTGTTTGTTAGGCTTAATGGGCGCTATAGACCATTTGGGAGTGTTGGAAGTTCATTTCGCGTTCTTACAGTGAAAAAAACCGAAAAGTGTTTTTTAGGCTCAATGGGCGCTATGGACCATTTGGGAGTGTTGGAAGTTCTTTTCGAGTTCTGACGGTGAAAACAACCGAAAAGTGTTTTTTAGGCTCAATTGGAGCTATAGACCATTTGGAAGTGTTGGAAGTTCATTTCGCGTTCTGATGGTGAAAAAAACCGAAAAGTGTTTTTTAAGCTCAATTGGAGCTATAGACCATTTGGAAGTGTTGGAAGTTCATTTCGCGTTCTGACGGTGAAAAAAACCGAAAAGTGTTTGTTAGGCTTAATGGGCGCTATAGACCATTTGGGAGTGTTGGAAGTTCATTTCGCGTTCTTACGGTGAAAAAAAACCGAAAAGTGTTTTTTAAGCTCAATTGGAGCTATAGACCATTTGGAAGTGTTGGAAGTTCATTTCGCGTTCTGACGGTGAAAAAAACCGAAAAGTGTTTTTTAGGCTCAATTGGAGCTATAGACCATTTGGAAGTGTTGGAAGTTCATTTCGCGTTCTGATGGTGAAAAAAACCGAAAAGTGTTTTTTAGGCTCAATGGGCGCTATAGACAATTTGGGAGTGTTTGTAAGTTCATTTTGTGATCTTATCGTGAATAGTGCCGAAAAAGTGTTTGTTAGGCTTAATTGGCGCTATAGCACATTTGGGAGTGTTTGTAAGTCCATTTCGTGATCTGACGGTGAATAGTGCCGAAAAGTGTTTGTTAGGCCTAATGGGCGCTATAGCACATTTGGAAGTGTTTGTAAGTCTATTTCGTGATCTGAAGGTAAATTGTGCCGAAAAGTGTTTGTTAGGCTTAATGGGCGCTATTTCACATTTGGGAGTGTTTTTAAGTCTATTTCGTGATCTGAAGGTAAATTGTGCCGAAAAGTGTTTTTTAGGCTCAATGGGCGCTATAGATCATTTGGAAGTGTTGGAAGTTCTTTTCGAGTTCTGACGGTGAAAAAAACCGAAAAGTGTTTTTTAGGCTCAATTGGAGCTATAGACCATTTGGAAGTGTTGGAAGTTCATTTCGCGTTCTGATGGTGAAAAAAACCGAAAAGTGTTTTTTAGGCTCAATCGGCGCTATAGACAATTTGGGAGTGTTTGTAAGTTCATTTCGTGATCTTATCGTGAATAGTGCCGAAAAGTGTTTGTTAGGCTTAATGGGCGCTATAGCACATTTGGGAGTGTTTGTAAGTCCATTTCGTGATCTGACGGTGAAAAGTTCCGAAAAGTGTTTGTTAGGCTTAATGGGCGCTATAGCACATTTGGGAGTGTTTGTAAGTCTATTTCGTGATCTGAGGGTAAATTGTGCCGAAAAGTGTTTGTTAGGCTTAATGGGCGCATTAGCACATTTGGGAGTGTTTGTAAGTCCATTTCGTGATCTGACAGTGAAAAGTGCCGAAAAGTGTTTGTTAGGCTTAATGGGCGCTATAGCACATTTGGGAGTGTTTTTAAGTCTATTTCGTGATCTGAAGGTAAATTGTGCCGAAAAGTGTTTTTTAGTCTCAATGGGCGCTATAGATCATTTGGAAGTGTTGGAAGTTCTTTTCGAGTTCTGACGGTGAAAAAAACCGAAAAGTGTTTTTTAGGCTCAATGGGCGCTATAGATCATTTGGAAGTGTTGGAAGTTCTTTTCGAGTTCTGACGGTGAAAACAACCGAAAAGTGTTTTTTAGGCTCAATTGGAGCTATAGACCATTTGGAAGTGTTGGAAGTTCATTTCGCGTTCTGATGGTGAAAAAAACCGAAAAGTGTTTTTTAAGCTCAATTGGAGCTATAGACCATTTGGAAGTGTTGGAAGTTCATTTCGCGTTCTGACGGTGAAAAAAACCGAAAAGTGTTTGTTAGGCTTAATGGGCGCTATAGACCATTTGGGAGTGTTGGAAGTTCATTTCGCGTTCTTACGGTGAAAAAAAACCGAAAAGTGTTTTTTAAGCTCAATTGGAGCTATAGACCATTTGGAAGTGTTGGAAGTTCATTTCGCGTTCTGACGGTGAAAAAAACCGAAAAGTGTTTGTTAGGCTTAATGGGCGCTATAGACCATTTGGGAGTGTTGGAAGTTCATTTCGCGTTCTTACGGTGAAAAAAACCGAAAAGTGTTTTTAGGCTCAATCGGCGCTATAGACAATTTGGGAGTGTTTGTAAGTTCATTTCGTGATCTTATCGTGAATAGTGCCGAAAAGTGTTTGTTAGGCTTAATGGGCGCTATAGCACATTTGGGAGTGTTTGTAAGTCCATTTCGTGATCTGACGGTGAAAAGTTCCGAAAAGTGTTTGTTAGGCTTAATGGGCGCTATAGCACATTTGGGAGTGTTTGTAAGTCTATTTCGTGATATGAAGGTAAATTGTGCCGAAAAGTGTTTTTTAGGCTCAATGGGCGCTATGGACCATTTGGGAGTGTTGGAAGTTTATTTCGCGTTCTGAGGGTGAAAAAAAACACGAAAAGTGTTTGTTAGGCTTAATGGGCGCTATAGACCATTTGGGAGTGTTGGAAGTTCATTTCGCGTTCTTACAGTGAAAAAAACCGAAAAGTGTTTTTTAGGCTCAATGGGCGCTATGGACCATTTGGGAGTGTTGGAAGTTTATTTCGCGTTCTGAGAGTGAAAAAAACACGAAAAGTGTTTGTTAGGCTTAATGGGCGCTATAGACCATTTGGGCGTGTTGGAAGTTCATTTCGCGTTCTTACGGTGAAAAAAACCGAAAAGTGTTTTTTAGGCTCAATGGGCGCTATAGACAATTTGGGAGTGTTTGTAAGTTCATTTTGTGATCTTATCGTGAATAGTGCCGAAAAAGTGTTTGTTAGGCTTAATGGGCGCTATAGCACATTTGGGAGTGTTTGTAAGTCTATTTCGTGATCTGAAGGTAAATTGTGCCGAAAAGTGTTTGTTAGGCTTAATGGGCGCTATAGACCATTTGGAAGTGTTGGAAGTTCATTTCGCGTTCTTACGGTGAAAAAAAACGAAAAGTGTTTTTTAGGCTCAATCGGCGCTATAGACAATTTGGGAGTGTTTGTAAGTTCATTTCGTGATCTTATCGTGAATAGTGCCGAAAAGTGTTTGTTAGGCTTAATGGGCGCTATAGCACATTTGGGAGTGTTTGTAAGTCCATTTCGTGATCTGACGGTGAAAAGTTCCGAAAAGTGTTTGTTAGGCTTAATGGGCGCTATAGCACATTTGGGAGTGTTTGTAAGTCTATTTCGTGATATGAAGGTAAATTGTGCCGAAAAGTGTTTTTTAGGCTCAATGGGCGCTATGGACCATTTGGGAGTGTTGGAAGTTTATTTCGCGTTCTGAGAGTGAAAAAAACACGAAAAGTGTTTGTTAGGCTTAATGGGCGCTATAGACCATTTGGGAGTGTTGGAAGTTCATTTCGCGTTCTTACGGTGAAAAAAACCGAAAAGTGTTTTTTAGGCTCAATGGGCGCTATAGACAATTTGGGAGTGTTTGTAAGTTCATTTTGTGATCTTATCGTGAATAGTGCCGAAAAAGTGTTTGTTAGGCTTAATTGGCGCTATATCACATTTGGGAGTGTTTGTAAGTCCATTTCGTGATCTGACGGTGAATAGTGCCGAAAAGTGTTTGTTAGGCCTAATGGGCGCTATAGCACATTTGGAAGTGTTTGTAAGTCTATTTCGTGATCTGAGGGTAAATTGTGCCGAAAAGTGTTTGTTAGGCTTAATGGGCGCTGTAGCACATTTGGGAGTGTTTGTAAGTCCATTTCGTGATCTGACGGTGAAAAGTGCCGAAAAGTGTTTGTTAGGCTTAATGGGCGCTATAGCACATTTGGGAGTGTTTGTAAGTCCATTTCGTGATCTGACGGTGAAAAGTTCCGAAAAGTGTTTGTTAGGCTTAATGGGCGCTATAGCACATTTGGGAGTGTTTGTAAGTCTATTTCGTGATCTGAGGGTAAATTGTGCCGAAAAGTGTTTGTTAGGCTTAATGGGCGCATTAGCACATTTGGGAGTGTTTGTAAGTCCATTTCGTGATCTGACAGTGAAAAGTGCCGAAAAGTGTTTGTTAGGCTTAATGGGCGCTATAGCACATTTGGGAGTGTTTTTAAGTCTATTTCGTGATCTGAAGGTAAATTGTGCCGAAAAGTGTTTTTTAGGCTCAATGGGCGCTATAGATCATTTGGAAGTGTTGGAAGTTCTTTTCGAGTTCTGACGGTGAAAAAAACCGAAAAGTGTTTTTTAGGCTCAATGGGCGCTATAGATCATTTGGAAGTGTTGGAAGTTCTTTTCGAGTTCTGACGGTGAAAACAACCGAAAAGTGTTTTTTAGGCTCAATTGGAGCTATAGACCATTTGGAAGTGTTGGAAGTTCATTTCGCGTTCTGATGGTGAAAAAAACCGAAAAGTGTTTTTTAAGCTCAATTGGAGCTATAGACCATTTGGAAGTGTTGGAAGTTCATTTCGCGTTCTGACGGTGAAAAAAACCGAAAAGTGTTTGTTAGGCTTAATGGGCGCTATAGACCATTTGGGAGTGTTGGAAGTTCATTTCGCGTTCTTACGGTGAAAAAAAACCGAAAAGTGTTTTTTAAGCTCAATTGGAGCTATAGACCATTTGGAAGTGTTGGAAGTTCATTTCGCGTTCTGACGGTGAAAAAAACCGAAAAGTGTTTTTTAGGCTCAATTGGAGCTATAGACCATTTGGAAGTGTTGGAAGTTCATTTCGCGTTCTGATGGTGAAAAAAACCGAAAAGTGTTTTTTAGGCTCAATGGGCGCTATAGACAATTTGGGAGTGTTTGTAAGTTCATTTTGTGATCTTATCGTGAATAGTGCCGAAAAAGTGTTTGTTAGGCTTAATTGGCGCTATAGCACATTTGGGAGTGTTTGTAAGTCCATTTCGTGATCTGACGGTGAATAGTGCCGAAAAGTGTTTGTTAGGCCTAATGGGCGCTATAGCACATTTGGAAGTGTTTGTAAGTCTATTTCGTGATCTGAAGGTAAATTGTGCCGAAAAGTGTTTGTTAGGCTTAATGGGCGCTATTTCACATTTGGGAGTGTTTTTAAGTCTATTTCGTGATCTGAAGGTAAATTGTGCCGAAAAGTGTTTTTTAGGCTCAATGGGCGCTATAGATCATTTGGAAGTGTTGGAAGTTCTTTTCGAGTTCTGACGGTGAAAAAAACCGAAAAGTGTTTTTTAGGCTCAATTGGAGCTATAGACCATTTGGAAGTGTTGGAAGTTCATTTCGCGTTCTGATGGTGAAAAAAACCGAAAAGTGTTTTTTAGGCTCAATCGGCGCTATAGACAATTTGGGAGTGTTTGTAAGTTCATTTCGTGATCTTATCGTGAATAGTGCCGAAAAGTGTTTGTTAGGCTTAATGGGCGCTATAGCACATTTGGGAGTGTTTGTAAGTCCATTTCGTGATCTGACGGTGAAAAGTTCCGAAAAGTGTTTGTTAGGCTTAATGGGCGCTATAGCACATTTGGGAGTGTTTGTAAGTCTATTTCGTGATCTGAGGGTAAATTGTGCCGAAAAGTGTTTGTTAGGCTTAATGGGCGCATTAGCACATTTGGGAGTGTTTGTAAGTCCATTTCGTGATCTGACAGTGAAAAGTGCCGAAAAGTGTTTGTTAGGCTTAATGGGCGCTATAGCACATTTGGGAGTGTTTTTAAGTCTATTTCGTGATCTGAAGGTAAATTGTGCCGAAAAGTGTTTTTTAGTCTCAATGGGCGCTATAGATCATTTGGAAGTGTTGGAAGTTCTTTTCGAGTTCTGACGGTGAAAAAAACCGAAAAGTGTTTTTTAGGCTCAATGGGCGCTATAGATCATTTGGAAGTGTTGGAAGTTCTTTTCGAGTTCTGACGGTGAAAACAACCGAAAAGTGTTTTTTAGGCTCAATTGGAGCTATAGACCATTTGGAAGTGTTGGAAGTTCATTTCGCGTTCTGATGGTGAAAAAAACCGAAAAGTGTTTTTTAAGCTCAATTGGAGCTATAGACCATTTGGAAGTGTTGGAAGTTCATTTCGCGTTCTGACGGTGAAAAAAACCGAAAAGTGTTTGTTAGGCTTAATGGGCGCTATAGACCATTTGGGAGTGTTGGAAGTTCATTTCGCGTTCTTACGGTGAAAAAAAACCGAAAAGTGTTTTTTAAGCTCAATTGGAGCTATAGACCATTTGGAAGTGTTGGAAGTTCATTTCGCGTTCTGACGGTGAAAAAAACCGAAAAGTGTTTGTTAGGCTTAATGGGCGCTATAGACCATTTGGGAGTGTTGGAAGTTCATTTCGCGTTCTTACGGTGAAAAAAACCGAAAAGTGTTTTTAGGCTCAATCGGCGCTATAGACAATTTGGGAGTGTTTGTAAGTTCATTTCGTGATCTTATCGTGAATAGTGCCGAAAAGTGTTTGTTAGGCTTAATGGGCGCTATAGCACATTTGGGAGTGTTTGTAAGTCCATTTCGTGATCTGACGGTGAAAAGTTCCGAAAAGTGTTTGTTAGGCTTAATGGGCGCTATAGCACATTTGGGAGTGTTTGTAAGTCTATTTCGTGATATGAAGGTAAATTGTGCCGAAAAGTGTTTTTTAGGCTCAATGGGCGCTATGGACCATTTGGGAGTGTTGGAAGTTTATTTCGCGTTCTGAGGGTGAAAAAAAACACGAAAAGTGTTTGTTAGGCTTAATGGGCGCTATAGACCATTTGGGAGTGTTGGAAGTTCATTTCGCGTTCTTACAGTGAAAAAAACCGAAAAGTGTTTTTTAGGCTCAATGGGCGCTATGGACCATTTGGGAGTGTTGGAAGTTTATTTCGCGTTCTGAGAGTGAAAAAAACACGAAAAGTGTTTGTTAGGCTTAATGGGCGCTATAGACCATTTGGGCGTGTTGGAAGTTCATTTCGCGTTCTTACGGTGAAAAAAACCGAAAAGTGTTTTTTAGGCTCAATGGGCGCTATAGACAATTTGGGAGTGTTTGTAAGTTCATTTTGTGATCTTATCGTGAATAGTGCCGAAAAAGTGTTTGTTAGGCTTAATGGGCGCTATAGCACATTTGGGAGTGTTTGTAAGTCTATTTCGTGATCTGAAGGTAAATTGTGCCGAAAAGTGTTTGTTAGGCTTAATGGGCGCTATAGACCATTTGGAAGTGTTGGAAGTTCATTTCGCGTTCTTACGGTGAAAAAAAACGAAAAGTGTTTTTTAGGCTCAATCGGCGCTATAGACAATTTGGGAGTGTTTGTAAGTTCATTTCGTGATCTTATCGTGAATAGTGCCGAAAAGTGTTTGTTAGGCTTAATGGGCGCTATAGCACATTTGGGAGTGTTTGTAAGTCCATTTCGTGATCTGACGGTGAAAAGTTCCGAAAAGTGTTTGTTAGGCTTAATGGGCGCTATAGCACATTTGGGAGTGTTTGTAAGTCTATTTCGTGATATGAAGGTAAATTGTGCCGAAAAGTGTTTTTTAGGCTCAATGGGCGCTATGGACCATTTGGGAGTGTTGGAAGTTTATTTCGCGTTCTGAGAGTGAAAAAAACACGAAAAGTGTTTGTTAGGCTTAATGGGCGCTATAGACCATTTGGGAGTGTTGGAAGTTCATTTCGCGTTCTTACGGTGAAAAAAACCGAAAAGTGTTTTTTAGGCTCAATGGGCGCTATAGACAATTTGGGAGTGTTTGTAAGTTCATTTTGTGATCTTATCGTGAATAGTGCCGAAAAAGTGTTTGTTAGGCTTAATTGGCGCTATATCACATTTGGGAGTGTTTGTAAGTCCATTTCGTGATCTGACGGTGAATAGTGCCGAAAAGTGTTTGTTAGGCCTAATGGGCGCTATAGCACATTTGGAAGTGTTTGTAAGTCTATTTCGTGATCTGAGGGTAAATTGTGCCGAAAAGTGTTTGTTAGGCTTAATGGGCGCTGTAGCACATTTGGGAGTGTTTGTAAGTCCATTTCGTGATCTGACGGTGAAAAGTGCCGAAAAGTGTTTGTTAGGCTTAATGGGCGCTATAGCACATTTGGGAGTGTTTGTAAGTCCATTTCGTGATCTGACAGTGAAAAGTGCCGAAAAGTGTTTGTTAGGCTTAATGGGCGCTATAGCACATTTGGGAGTGTTTTTAAGTCTATTTCGTGATCTGAAGGTAAATTGTGCCGAAAAGTGTTTTTTAGGCTCAATGGGCGCTATAGATCATTTGGAAGTGTTGGAAGTTCTTTTCGAGTTCTGACGGTGAAAAAAACCGAAAAGTGTTTTTTAGGCTCAATGGGCGCTATAGATCATTTGGAAGTGTTGGAAGTTCTTTTCGAGTTCTGACGGTGAAAACAACCGAAAAGTGTTTTTTAGGCTCAATTGGAGCTATAGACCATTTGGAAGTGTTGGAAGTTCATTTCGCGTTCTGATGGTGAAAAAAACCGAAAAGTGTTTTTTAAGCTCAATTGGAGCCATAGACCATTTGGAAGTGTTGGAAGTTCATTTCGCGTTCTGACGGTGAAAAAAACCGAAAAGTGTTTGTTAGGCTTAATGGGCGCTATAGACCATTTGGGAGTGTTGGAAGTTCATTTCGCGTTCTTACGGTGAAAAAAAACCGAAAAGTGTTTTTTAAGCTCAATTGGAGCTATAGACCATTTGGAAGTGTTGGAAGTTCATTTCGCGTTCTGACGGTGAAAAAAACCGAAAAGTGTTTGTTAGGCTTAATGGGCGCTATAGACCATTTGGGAGTGTTGGAAGTTCATTTCGCGTTCTTACGGTGAAAAAAAACCGAAAAGTGTTTTTTAAGCTCAATTGGAGCTATAGACCATTTGGAAGTGTTGGAAGTTCATTTCGCGTTCTGACGGTGAAAAAAACCGAAAAGTGTTTGTTAGGCTTAATGGGCGCTATAGACCATTTGGGAGTGTTGGAAGTTCATTTCGCGTTCTTACGGTGAAAAAAACCGAAAAGTGTTTTTTAGGCTCAATCGGCGCTATAGACAATTTGGGAGTGTTGGAAGTTTATTTCGCGTTCTGAGGGTGAAAAAAACACGAAAAGTGTTTGTTAGGCTTAATGGGCGCTATAGACCATTTGGGAGTGTTGGAAGTTCATTTCGCGTTCTTACAGTGAAAAAAACCGAAAAGTGTTTTTTAGGCTCAATGGGCGCTATGGACCATTTGGGAGTGTTGGAAGTTTATTTCGCGTTCTGAGAGTGAAAAAAACACGAAAAGTGTTTTTTAGGCTCAATGGGCGCTATAGACAATTTGGGAGTGTTTGTAAGTTCATTTTGTGATCTTATCGTGAATAGTGCCGAAAAAGTGTTTGTTAGGCTTAATGGGCGCTATAGCACATTTGGGAGTGTTTGTAAGTCCATTTCGTGATCTGACGGTGAATAGTGCCGAAAAGTGTTTGTTAGGCCTAATGGGCGCTATAGCACATTTGGAAGTGTTTGTAAGTCTATTTCGTGATCTGAAGGTAAATTGTGCCGAAAAGTGTTTGTTAGGCTTAATGGGCGCTATAGCACATTTGGGAGTGTTTGTAAGTCCATTTCGTGATCTGACTGTGAATAGTGCCGAAAAGTGTTTGTTAGGCCTAATGGGCGCTATAGCACATTTGGGAGTGTTTGTAAGTCTATTTCGTGATCTGAGGGTAAATTGTGCCGAAAAGTGTTTGTTAGGCTTAATGGGCGCTATAGCACATTTGGGAGTGTTTGTAAGTCCATTTCGTGATCTGACGGTGAAAAGTGCCGAAAAGTGTTTGTTAGGCTTAATGGGCGCTATAGCACATTTGGGAGTGTTTTTAAGTCTATTTCGTGATCTGAAGGTAAATTGTGCCGAAAAGTGTTTTTTAGGCTCAATGGGCGCTATAGATCATTTGGAAGTGTTGGAAGTTCTTTTCGAGTTCTGACGGTGAAAAAAACCGAAAAGTGTTTTTTAGGCTCAATGGGCGCTATAGATCATTTGGAAGTGTTGGAAGTTCTTTTCGAGTTCTGACGGTGAAAAAAACCGAAAAGTGTTTTTTAGGCTCAATTGGAGCTATAGACCATTTGGAAGTGTTGGAAGTTCATTTCGCGTTCTGATGGTGAAAAAAACCGAAAAGTGTTTTTTAAGCTCAATTGGAGCTATAGACCATTTGGAAGTGTTGGAAGTTCATTTCGCGTTCTTACGGTGAAAAAAACCAAAAAGTGTTTTTTAGGCTCAATGGGCGCTATAGACAATTTGGGAGTGTTTGTAAGTTCATTTTGTGATCTTATCGTGAATAGTGCCGAAAAAGTGTTTGTTAGGCTTAATTGGCGCTATAGCACATTTGGGAGTGTTTGTAAGTCCATTTCGTGATCTGACGGTGAATAGTGCCGAAAAGTGTTTGTTAGGCCTTATGGGCGCTATAGCACATTTGGAAGTGTTTGTAAGTCTATTTCGTGATCTGAAGGTAAATTGTGCCGAAAAGTGTTTGTTAGGCTTAATGGGCGCTATTTCACATTTGGGAGTGTTTTTAAGTCTATTTCGTGATCTGAAGGTAAATTGTGCCGAAAAGTGTTTTTTAGGCTCAATGGGCGCTATAGATCATTTGGAAGTGTTGGAAGTTCTTTTCGAGTTCTGACGGTGAAAAAAACCGAAAAGTGTTTTTTAGGCTCAATGGGCGCTATAGATCATTTGGAAGTGTTGGAAGTTCTTTTCGAGTTCTGACGGTGAAAAAAACCGAAAAGTGTTTTTTAGGCTCAATTGGAGCTATAGACCATTTGGAAGTGTTGGAAGTTCATTTCGCGTTCTGATGGTGAAAAAAACCGAAAAGTGTTTTTTAAGCTCAATTGGAGCTATAGACCATTTGGAAGTGTTGGAAGTTCATTTCGCGTTCTGACGGTGAAAAAAAACGAAAAGTGTTTGTTAGGCTTAATGGGCGCTATAGACCATTTGGGAGTGTTGGAAGTTCATTTCGCGTTCTTACGGTGAAAAAAAACGAAAAGTGTTTTTTAGGCTCAATCGGCGCTATAGACAATTTGGGAGTGTTTGTAAGTTCATTTCGTGATCTGCCGGTGAATAGTGCTGAAAAGTGTTTGTTAGGCTTAATGGGCGCTATTTCACATTTGGGAGTGTTTTTAAGTCTATTTCGTGATCTGAAGGTAAATTGTGCCGAAAAGTGTTTTTTAGGCTCAATGGGCGCTATAGATCATTTGGAAGTGTTGGAAGTTCTTTTCGAGTTCTGACGGTGAACAAAACCGAAAAGTGTTTTTTAGGCTCAATGGGCGCTATAGATCATTTGGAAGTGTTGGAAGTTCTTTTCGAGTTCTGACGGTGAAAAAAACCGAAAAGTGTTTTTTAGGCTCAATTGGAGCTATAGACCATTTGGAAGTGTTGGAAGTTCATTTCGCGTTCTGATGGTGAAAAAAACCGAAAAGTGTTTTTTAGGCTCAATGGGCGCTATAGACAATTTGGGAGTGTTTGTAAGTTCATTTTGTGATCTTATCGTGAATAGTGCCGAAAAAGTGTTTGTTAGGCTTAATTGGCGCTATAGCACATTTGGGAGTGTTTGTAAGTCCATTTCGTGATCTGACGGTGAATAGTGCCGAAAAGTGTTTGTTAGGCCTAATGGGCGCTATAGCACATTTGGAAGTGTTTGTAAGTCTATTTCGTGATCTGAAGGTAAATTGTGCCGAAAAGTGTTTGTTAGGCTTAATGGGCGCTATTTCACATTTGGGAGTGTTTTTAAGTCTATTTCGTGATCTGAAGGTAAATTGTGCCGAAAAGTGTTTTTTAGGCTCAATGGGCGCTATAGATCATTTGGAAGTGTTGGAAGTTCTTTTCGAGTTCTGACGGTGAAAAAAACCGAAAAGTGTTTTTTAGGCTCAATTGGAGCTATAGACCATTTGGAAGTGTTGGAAGTTCATTTCGCGTTCTGATGGTGAAAAAAACCGAAAAGTGTTTTTTAGGCTCAATCGGCGCTATAGACAATTTGGGAGTGTTTGTAAGTTCATTTCGTGATCTTATCGTGAATAGTGCCGAAAAGTGTTTGTTAGGCTTAATGGGCGCTATAGCACATTTGGGAGTGTTTGTAAGTCCATTTCGTGATCTGACGGTGAAAAGTTCCGAAAAGTGTTTGTTAGGCTTAATGGGCGCTATAGCACATTTGGGAGTGTTTGTAAGTCTATTTCGTGATCTGAGGGTAAATTGTGCCGAAAAGTGTTTGTTAGGCTTAATGGGCGCATTAGCACATTTGGGAGTGTTTGTAAGTCCATTTCGTGATCTGACAGTGAAAAGTGCCGAAAAGTGTTTGTTAGGCTTAATGGGCGCTATAGCACATTTGGGAGTGTTTTTAAGTCTATTTCGTGATCTGAAGGTAAATTGTGCCGAAAAGTGTTTGTTAGGCTTAATGGGCGCTATTTCACATTTGGGAGTGTTTTTAAGTCTATTTCGTGATCTGAAGGTAAATTGTGCCGAAAAGTGTTTTTTAGGCTCAATGGGCGCTATAGATCATTTGGAAGTGTTGGAAGTTCTTTTCGAGTTCTGACGGTGAAAAAAACCGAAAAGTGTTTTTTAGGCTCAATTGGAGCTATAGACCATTTGGAAGTGTTGGAAGTTCATTTCGCGTTCTGATGGTGAAAAAAACCGAAAAGTGTTTTTTAGGCTCAATCGGCGCTATAGACAATTTGGGAGTGTTTGTAAGTTCATTTCGTGATCTTATCGTGAATAGTGCCGAAAAGTGTTTGTTAGGCTTAATGGGCGCTATAGCACATTTGGGAGTGTTTGTAAGTCCATTTCGTGATCTGACGGTGAAAAGTTCCGAAAAGTGTTTGTTAGGCTTAATGGGCGCTATAGCACATTTGGGAGTGTTTGTAAGTCTATTTCGTGATCTGAGGGTAAATTGTGCCGAAAAGTGTTTGTTAGGCTTAATGGGCGCATTAGCACATTTGGGAGTGTTTGTAAGTCCATTTCGTGATCTGACAGTGAAAAGTGCCGAAAAGTGTTTGTTAGGCTTAATGGGCGCTATAGCACATTTGGGAGTGTTTTTAAGTCTATTTCGTGATCTGAAGGTAAATTGTGCCGAAAAGTGTTTTTTAGGCTCAATGGGCGCTATAGATCATTTGGAAGTGTTGGAAGTTCTTTTCGAGTTCTGACGGTGAAAAAAACCGAAAAGTGTTTTTTAGGCTCAATGGGCGCTATAGATCATTTGGAAGTGTTGGAAGTTCTTTTCGAGTTCTGACGGTGAAAACAACCGAAAAGTGTTTTTTAGGCTCAATTGGAGCTATAGACCATTTGGAAGTGTTGGAAGTTCATTTCGCGTTCTGATGGTGAAAAAAACCGAAAAGTGTTTTTTAAGCTCAATTGGAGCTATAGACCATTTGGAAGTGTTGGAAGTTCATTTCGCGTTCTGACGGTGAAAAAAACCGAAAAGTGTTTGTTAGGCTTAATGGGCGCTATAGACCATTTGGGAGTGTTGGAAGTTCATTTCGCGTTCTTACGGTGAAAAAAAACCGAAAAGTGTTTTTTAAGCTCAATTGGAGCTATAGACCATTTGGAAGTGTTGGAAGTTCATTTCGCGTTCTGACGGTGAAAAAAACCGAAAAGTGTTTTTTAGGCTCAATTGGAGCTATAGACCATTTGGAAGTGTTGGAAGTTCATTTCGCGTTCTGATGGTGAAAAAAACCGAAAAGTGTTTTTTAGGCTCAATGGGCGCTATAGACAATTTGGGAGTGTTTGTAAGTTCATTTTGTGATCTTATCGTGAATAGTGCCGAAAAAGTGTTTGTTAGGCTTAATTGGCGCTATAGCACATTTGGGAGTGTTTGTAAGTCCATTTCGTGATCTGACGGTGAATAGTGCCGAAAAGTGTTTGTTAGGCCTAATGGGCGCTATAGCACATTTGGAAGTGTTTGTAAGTCTATTTCGTGATCTGAAGGTAAATTGTGCCGAAAAGTGTTTGTTAGGCTTAATGGGCGCTATTTCACATTTGGGAGTGTTTTTAAGTCTATTTCGTGATCTGAAGGTAAATTGTGCCGAAAAGTGTTTTTTAGGCTCAATGGGCGCTATAGATCATTTGGAAGTGTTGGAAGTTCTTTTCGAGTTCTGACGGTGAAAAAAACCGAAAAGTGTTTTTTAGGCTCAATTGGAGCTATAGACCATTTGGAAGTGTTGGAAGTTCATTTCGCGTTCTGATGGTGAAAAAAACCGAAAAGTGTTTTTTAGGCTCAATCGGCGCTATAGACAATTTGGGAGTGTTTGTAAGTTCATTTCGTGATCTTATCGTGAATAGTGCCGAAAAGTGTTTGTTAGGCTTAATGGGCGCTATAGCACATTTGGGAGTGTTTGTAAGTCCATTTCGTGATCTGACGGTGAAAAGTTCCGAAAAGTGTTTGTTAGGCTTAATGGGCGCTATAGCACATTTGGGAGTGTTTGTAAGTCTATTTCGTGATCTGAGGGTAAATTGTGCCGAAAAGTGTTTGTTAGGCTTAATGGGCGCATTAGCACATTTGGGAGTGTTTGTAAGTCCATTTCGTGATCTGACAGTGAAAAGTGCCGAAAAGTGTTTGTTAGGCTTAATGGGCGCTATAGCACATTTGGGAGTGTTTTTAAGTCTATTTCGTGATCTGAAGGTAAATTGTGCCGAAAAGTGTTTGTTAGGCTTAATGGGCGCTATTTCACATTTGGGAGTGTTTTTAAGTCTATTTCGTGATCTGAAGGTAAATTGTGCCGAAAAGTGTTTTTTAGGCTCAATGGGCGCTATAGATCATTTGGAAGTGTTGGAAGTTCTTTTCGAGTTCTGACGGTGAAAAAAACCGAAAAGTGTTTTTTAGGCTCAATTGGAGCTATAGACCATTTGGAAGTGTTGGAAGTTCATTTCGCGTTCTGATGGTGAAAAAAACCGAAAAGTGTTTTTTAGGCTCAATCGGCGCTATAGACAATTTGGGAGTGTTTGTAAGTTCATTTCGTGATCTTATCGTGAATAGTGCCGAAAAGTGTTTGTTAGGCTTAATGGGCGCTATAGCACATTTGGGAGTGTTTGTAAGTCCATTTCGTGATCTGACGGTGAAAAGTTCCGAAAAGTGTTTGTTAGGCTTAATGGGCGCTATAGCACATTTGGGAGTGTTTGTAAGTCTATTTCGTGATCTGAGGGTAAATTGTGCCGAAAAGTGTTTGTTAGGCTTAATGGGCGCATTAGCACATTTGGGAGTGTTTGTAAGTCCATTTCGTGATCTGACAGTGAAAAGTGCCGAAAAGTGTTTGTTAGGCTTAATGGGCGCTATAGCACATTTGGGAGTGTTTTTAAGTCTATTTCGTGATCTGAAGGTAAATTGTGCCGAAAAGTGTTTTTTAGGCTCAATGGGCGCTATAGATCATTTGGAAGTGTTGGAAGTTCTTTTCGAGTTCTGACGGTGAAAAAAACCGAAAAGTGTTTTTTAGGCTCAATGGGCGCTATAGATCATTTGGAAGTGTTGGAAGTTCTTTTCGAGTTCTGACGGTGAAAACAACCGAAAAGTGTTTTTTAGGCTCAATTGGAGCTATAGACCATTTGGAAGTGTTGGAAGTTCATTTCGCGTTCTGATGGTGAAAAAAACCGAAAAGTGTTTTTTAAGCTCAATTGGAGCTATAGACCATTTGGAAGTGTTGGAAGTTCATTTCGCGTTCTGACGGTGAAAAAAACCGAAAAGTGTTTGTTAGGCTTAATGGGCGCTATAGACCATTTGGGAGTGTTGGAAGTTCATTTCGCGTTCTTACGGTGAAAAAAAACCGAAA
This sequence comes from Crossaster papposus, assembly GCA_037893245.1. Taxonomy (NCBI): domain Eukaryota; kingdom Metazoa; phylum Echinodermata; class Asteroidea; order Velatida; family Solasteridae; genus Crossaster; species Crossaster papposus. The sequence goes on along the minus strand of JBAIAA010001051.1, from coordinate 890 downwards.
AGTGTTTTTTAAGCTCAATTGGAGCTATAGACCATTTGGAAGTGTTGGAAGTTCATTTCGCGTTCTGACGGTGAAAAAACCGAAAAGTGTTTTTTAGGCTCAATTGGAGCTATAGACCATTTGGAAGTGTTGGAAGTTCATTTCGCGTTCTGATGGTGAAAAAAACCGAAAAGTGTTTTTTAGGCTCAATGGGCGCTATAGACAATTTGGGAGTGTTTGTAAGTTCATTTTGTGATCTTATCGTGAATAGTGCCGAAAAAGTGTTTGTTAGGCTTAATTGGCGCTATAGCACATTTGGGAGTGTTTGTAAGTCCATTTCGTGATCTGACGGTGAATAGTGCCGAAAAGTGTTTGTTAGGCCTAATGGGCGCTATAGCACATTTGGAAGTGTTTGTAAGTCTATTTCGTGATCTGAAGGTAAATTGTGCCGAAAAGTGTTTGTTAGGCTTAATGGGCGCTATTTCACATTTGGGAGTGTTTTTAAGTCTATTTCGTGATCTGAAGGTAAATTGTGCCGAAAAGTGTTTTTTAGGCTCAATGGGCGCTATAGATCATTTGGAAGTGTTGGAAGTTCTTTTCGAGTTCTGACGGTGAAAAAAACCGAAAAGTGTTTTTTAGGCTCAATTGGAGCTATAGACCATTTGGAAGTGTTGGAAGTTCATTTCGCGTTCTGATGGTGAAAAAAACCGAAAAGTGTTTTTTAGGCTCAATCGGCGCTATAGACAATTTGGGAGTGTTTGTAAGTTCATTTCGTGATCTTATCGTGAATAGTGCCGAAAAGTGTTTGTTAGGCTTAATGGGCGCTATAGCACATTTGGGAGTGTTTGTAAGTCCATTTCGTGATCTGACGGTGAAAAGTTCCGAAAAGTGTTTGTTAGGCTTAATGGGCC
>JBAIAA010001050.1:0-15559 GCA_037893245.1 Crossaster papposus | reverse complement strand
ACAAATTTTTTTTTTTATTATAAAAAAAAAAAAATTTATATTTAAAATTGTTAAAAACAAAAAAAAAAAAAAAAAAAAAATAAAAATAAATCAAAAAAAAAATTTCTTTTAATTTTTTAAAAAAACAAAAAAAAAAATTAAAAACCACCCATTATACAAAAAAAAAAAAAAAAAAAACAAACAACACAACACCACATTAAATTTTAAAAAAAAAAAAAATTTAAAACAAAAAAAAAAAACACAAACAAAAAAAAAAAAAAATTACAATTTACAAAAAAAAAAAAACCATACCCACCCCCTGTTTGTTAACTACACGAAGACAAAGGAATGTCCACAGTGCGTATGTAAGGTAAAGCTGCGTGGATTTACACAATTGCCAAAGATATATTAGTTGGACAAAATGTGTACAAATCCTATGGGGAAAATTGCACCTTTAATGTGACGTCACATGACACCCGATGATGTCATCATGATGTCATCTTAATTTTCGTCTGTAACACATCCTGGAATACTTGCATACCAAGCTTGACCCCAATCGGGCCTGTATTTCCAAAGATAGAGGGTCCTTAAAACTGCACCTTTAATGTGACGTCACATGACCCACGATGATGTCATTATGACGATTTTCCCCTTGGCCCACCTGGGGATGGTGGTCGAGATGTGTGCTAAGTCTCGAGTCGATCAAATGTACGAAAGTGTCAAAGTCAATAGTCTGAAGACAAACGTGTACAAACCCTATGGGAAAAAAATGTACACCTTTAACGTCACGTCACGTGACCTTGAATAACGCAAATCATGCCGAATTTTGTCCAGGACCATCTGTGGGTGGTGTTCTAGGTGTATGCTAAGTCTTAAGTCGAACGGATTCATTAAAGTGTCAAAGTCAATAGTTTGAAGAAAAACGTGTACAAAACCTATGGGGAAAATTATACCTTTAACATGACGCCACGTGACCTTGAATTACGGAATCGCGACGAATTTCTTCTAGGACCGTCCTTGGGTGGTTGTCTAAGTGTATGCCAAGTTTCAAGTCGATCGGATTTACCAAAGTGTCAAAGTGTATTGGCAGAAAAAACGTGTACAAATCCTATGGGAAAAAATGACAAATAAAAAAAAAAAAAAAAAAAAAAAAAAAAAAACTTTAACGAAAACAAAAGCTGTTTCGGCTGAAAGGCCGAAACAGCTAAAAAAGAAAACTAGACATGTGTTTGTGGACAAACACAGAGCTGTTTCGAGTGTCTTTCAATTTGTGTGTGATGGTCTTTTGTGTGTGCCAAGTCTCAAGTCGATCAGATTTACTAAAGTGTCAAAGTCAATAGTCTTAAGAAAAACGTGTACAAAACCTATGGGGGAAAATTGAACTTTTAACGTGACGCCCCGTGACCTTGAATGACCTAATCGTGCCGAATTTCTTCTAGGGCCGTCTGTGGATGGTGGTATCAGTGTGTGTCAAGTCTCAAGTCGATCGGATTTACTAAAGTGTCAAAGTCAATAGTCTAAAGAAAAACGTGTACAAAACCAATGGGAGAAAAATGTGAACCTTTAATGTGACGTCACGTGACCTTAAATGACGAAATCGTGCCGAATTTCTTTTTCAGAAACATCTGGGGGTAGTGTTCTATGTGTATGCCAAGTTTTAAGTCGGTCGGATTTACCAAAGTGTCAAAGTCAATAGTCTAAAGATAAACGTGTACAAAACCTATGGGGAAAATTTCACCTTTAACGCAAAGTCACGTGACCTTGAGTGACGTAATCGCGACGAATTTCTTTTAGGACCGTCCTTGGGTGGTTGTCTAAGTGTATGCCAAGTCTCAAGTCCATCGGATTTACCAAAGTGTCAAAGTGTATTGTCTGAACAAACGTGTACAAATCCTATGGAGAACAAAAGGCAAAAAAAAAAAAAAAAAAAAAAAAAAACTAGACATGTGTTTGTGGACAAACACAGAGCTGTTTCGAGTGTCTAAAATTACTTTCAATATGTGTGTGTGATGGTCTTTTGTGTGTGCCAAGTCTCAAGTCGATCAAATTTACGAAAGTGTAAAATTCAATAGTCTAAAGAAAAAACGTGTACAAATCCTATGGGGGAAAAATTGAACCTATAACGTGACGTCACATGACCTTGAATGACGTAATCGTGCCGAATGTCTTCTAGGATCGTCTGTGGATGGTGGTCTTTTGTGTGTGCCAAGTCTCAAGTCGATCAGATTTACTAAAGTGTCAAAGTCAATAGTCTAAAGAAAAACGTGTACAAAACCTATAGGGGGAAAATTGAACCTTTAACGTGACGTCACGTGACCTTGAATGACGCAATCGTGCCAATTTTTTTTTTAGGAACATCTGGGGGTGGTGTTCTAAGAGTATGCCAAGTTTCCAGTCGGTCGAATTCACCAAAGTGTCAAAGACAATAGTCTTAAGAAAAACGTGTACAAAACCTATGGGCAAAATTTCACCTTTAACGCGAAGTCACGTGACCTTGAGTGACGTAATCGCGGTGAATTTCTTCTAGGACCGTCCTTGTGTGGTTGTATAAATGTATGCCAAGTCTCAAGTCGATCGGATTTACCAAAGTACCTAAGTGACCTGTCTGAACAAACGTGTACAAATCCTATGGAGAAAAATCTGGAAAAAAAAAAAAAAAAAAAGAAACTAGACATGTGTTTGTGGACAAACACGGAGCTGTTTCGAGTGTCTAAAATTACTTTCAATATGTGTGTGGTGGTCTTTTGTGTGTGCCAAGTCTCAAGTCGATCGGATTTACTAAGTGTCAAAGGCAATATTCTAAAGAAAAACGTGTACAAAACCTATGGGGAAAAGATTGAATCTTTAACGTGACGCCCTGTGAACTTGAATGCCCTAATCGTGCCGAATTTCTTCTAGGACCGTCTGGGGGTGGTGTTCTAAGTGTATGCTAAGTTTCAAGTCGGTCGGATTTACCAAAGTGTCAAAGACAATAGTCTTAAGAAAAACGTGTACAAAACCTATGGGAAAAATTTCACCTTTAACGCGAAGTCACGTGACCTTGAGTGACGTAATCGCGGCGAATTTCTTCTAGGACCGTCCTTGTGTCGTTGTCTAAATGTATGCCAAGTTTCAAGTCGATCGGATGGACCAAAGTACCTAAGTGACCTGTCTGAACAAACGTGTACAAATCCTATGGAGAAAAATCTGAAAAAGAAAAAAAAAAAAAAGAAAAAAAAAAACTTTAACGATTACAAAAGCTGTTTCGGTGAAAAACCGAAACAGCTAAAAAAAAACTTTAACGAAAACAAAAGCTGTTTCGGTGAAAAACCGAAACAGCTAAAAAAAAAAAAAAAACTAGACATGTGTTTGTGGACAAACACAGAGCTGTTTCGAGTGTCTAAAATTACTTTCAATATGTATGTGGTAATCTTTTGTGTGTGCCAAGTCTCAAGTCGATCAGATTTACTAAAGTGTCAAAGTCAATAGTCTAAAGAAAAACGTGTACAAAACCTATGGGGGAAAATTGAACCTTTAACGTGACACCCCGTAACCTTGAGTGACGTAATCGTGCCAAATTTCTCCTACGACCGTCTGTGGATGGTGGTCTATGTGTGTGCCAAGTCTCAAGTCGATCGGATTAACTAAGTGTCAAAGTCAAGAGTCTAAAGAAAAACGTGTACAAAACCTATGGGGGACAAATTAAACCTTTAACTTGACGTCACGTGACCTTGAATGACGCAATCGTGCTGAATTTCTTTCAGAAACATCTGGTGGTGGTGTTCTGAGTGTATGGCAAGTTTCAAGTCGGTCGGATTGACCAAAGTGTCAAATTCAATAGTCTGAAGAAAAACGTGTACAAAACCTATGGGAAAAATTTCACCTTTAACGCTAAGTCACGTGACCTTGAATGACGTAATCGCAACGAATTTCTTCTAGGACCGTCCTTGGGTGGTTGTCTAAGTGTATGCCAAGTCTCAAGTCCATCGGATTTACCAAAGTGTCAAAGTGTATTGTCTGAACAAACGTGTACAAATCCTATGGAGAACAAAAGGCAAAAAAAAAAAAAAAAAAAAACTAGACATGTGTTTGTGGACAAACACAGAGCTGTTTCGAGTGTCTAAAATTACTTTCAATATGTATGTGGTAATCTTTTGTGTGTGCCAAGTCTCAAGTCGATCAGATTTACTAAAGTGTCAAAGTCAATAGTCTAAAGAAAAACGTGTACAAAACCTATGGGGGAAAATTTAACCTTTAACGTGACACCCCGTAACCTTGAATGACGTAATCGTGCCAAATTTCTCCTACGACCGTCTGTGGATGGTGGTCTATGTGTGTGCCAAGTCTCAAGTCGATCGGATTAACTAAGTGTCAAAGTCAAGAGTCTAAAGAAAAACGTGTACAAAACCTATGGGGGACAAATTAAACCTTTAACTTGACGTCACGTGACCTTGAATGACGCAATCGTGCTGAATTTCTTTCAGAAACATCTGGTGGTGGTCTTCTGAGTGTATGGCAAGTTTCAAGTCGGTCGGATTGACCAAAGTGTCACATTCAATAGTCTGAAGAAAAACGTGTACAAAACCTATGGGGAAAATTTCACCTTTAACGCTAAGTCACGTGACCTTGAATGACGTAATCGCAACGAATTTCTTCTAGGACCGTCCTTGGGTGGTTGTCTAAGTGTATGCCAAGTCTCAAGTCCATCGGATTTACCAAAGTATCAAAGTGTATTGTCTGAACAAACGTGTACAAATCCTATGGAGAACAAAAGGCAAAAAAAAAAAAAAAAAAAAAAAAAAAAAAAAACCAGAACGAAAACAATAGCTGTTTCGGTGAAAAACCGAAACAGCTAAAAAAAAAAAAAAAAACCAGAACGAAAACAATAGCTGTTTCGGTGAAAAACCGAAACAGCTAAAAAACTTTAACGAAAACAAAAGCTGTTTCGGTGAAAAACCGAAACAGCTAAAAAAAAAAACTTTAACGAAAACAATAGCTGTTTCGGCTGAATTGCCGAAACAGCTAATAAGAGTTAAAAAAAACCACAATGAACCTCGATCGGCCATGACGAAGGCCAGCAGTTAGTTGTGGGCGCTCGGCAACCAGTATTTGCATGTACAGGTAGTTCTTTCAGTACACACGGTGACTATTAACGTTGAATGTGGCCAGTTTTCAGTCAAACCACGTTGTTGGTAAGCTTCAAACTCCTTGATTTTAAGTGTTTGAACTTTGAATAGCACTGTCCTTTATTGTATTTTTCTCGAAATTTTTAGAAATCGGCAACGATTTGTTGTATATTTAGCAATTTTTGTTGTTGTGCTTTATAGTTGTATGAAATACCTGTCGGAAGAGTAACTTTAGGCCTATGGGTAGAGTGTGGAGTTTAGGATCCTGGCCTTTTGCAGACAATTTTGTTGAAGGGGGTATATGGTTTTGACTTTGAGATATCTGCGAGAAATTATGTTATTATAATCAAACAATGGCGATTAAGCAGCAACAAATTCACACACTAAAACAACGGTTAGGGGCGCGCGATAATCCGAAGCGGTTTATTAGTCTGAAATAGAATTGTTTCAAAGACGGTCGTGTCTGTCCTAAACTCCACAATCACCATTTTTTGACGTTAGAAACGGTTTATATCTGCAGTGTTTTTTTCTATATATACTCGATCATGAATTGATAGCATGAGATCGTTTCATTACGATTTGGCAACCACAGAACAAAACACCATAGGCCTACTGGATCAGTACACTTGTTACTTTCACAACCTCAAAGCGCGCAAAACACCAACGATACCCCAGCAATGACGATGGTATAGTGACAGTGATCGTGTAGCGTATCCGCATGTACTGGGTGCACTAGTCTAATTCAAGCCCCATTAAAAACAGTGTCAAATCAACAACGTTCAGGACCAAGACAGTTTCATGAAAACCGACATCACTGGGGTTTCTCAACTTACAACAATCAGATTATTGTCTTGGCCTTTATCTTTCCATTTCTAGTTTTAAATGTTTGGTAGCCAATTCATTTTTTTAAATATTCACACCAACAGAAACTCACCTCCCGAAAAGTGATACTTCTCGAGCCTGCAAGCAGCCATTTTACAAAATGACATCCCTCCACGTTCTAGGGCAATTTAGGACCCATTTTTCAACCGTAATTTTATCAAGTCTGCCCTCAGTTGGAAGCTCAAAAACCAGGGAGTTGATCCTAGGCTATATTTACACAATCCTCCCCCCCCCCCATTTTATTTACCAAACGTCCGCTTTAAAAGAAATTGTGGGGGCACATTTAATGCTAATGCGCTCGCGTAGAAATTCCCCCTTCAATTAGGGTAGTGCACCCTACATGTACATGTACGTACCGACCATTGATCTCTATTTATATAAATGGAGATCAATTGTACCTACCAACAACTACAGGCATGCAGCTATGATAGCATCGCTATAGGTCACACAGCGCTTCGGTACGCACTGCGCAAAGCTCCAAGTCCCGCTCGAGCTCTACCGCGGAGACTATAGGACGGGGCTCGGAACCAGACAATCGACTGCGAGTCAAAACTGTTTTGATTGGACCAGGGCGCGGACGGAAAGAGATGTCATCAAACGGGCTATTTCTGAACGAAGTTTTTATTCTGAGCATTTCTTGTGCTAGAATTATGCCAGAAAATGTCGTCAATGCTGTGGAAAAGTGCTTTTTTGTTCCTAACTGGTGTAATAAACTCCCAAGTAAAAAATCATTCTGAGCGTAAGACAATGTGACTAATCTTTAACACACGTATTGTATCATGTAGTTTATTTATTGTTAATTAATTAATTAATTATTAATTAATCTAACAAAATCTACCGGTATCCAATTAGAGCTCAAAGCGCATTAGCGCTTCCCAGCGCACCGTATAGGCGGGACAGAGCGAAAATGGTAGAAGGCGAGAAAAGAACCGCTACGCTAACTTGACTCCCTAAAGGCTGTTATGTTGTTAAATCAGATAATTGATTTAAACTCGATACTTTGTTTTAATAGGTTTGACAGACTGTGAGCAACGAGCCGTGAGACCCAAAGATTCTGACTTCGAATATTAGTAAAGAAATAGCGGTATTATGGCTGGATTGGTGAGTTTTGTTCGTGTTGTTCAACGATTTTTTCCCCCAAGGGGTACATGTATCAATTAAGACCTTTTTGTGGAATCTGCGCCTGTACGTTTCTGATTATGCATAATGATTATGCAAAGGTTGATTCTAAAAAAGTACCCCCCAAACTCATGGTCATAATTTCAAAAGTAATAGGGGTATAGTCAAGTTTTTATATCACAACGAAGGACAACCTCTTCTCTTTTAAACAAAACCAAAATTATCGATATAATCCGCTAATTAAAAAAAAACAGCAGCCAATTTGCAGTTTGTAGAGTATGGCGGCGGTCGTGTGGAGGGGCGTTAAGTTGGGATTTACCGCACAATACATCCATTGTTTTACAATGTTTTATTGTTGTTTTCCAATTATTTATTGCCAAAATTACATGTCTGTGTTATTGTTAACTTGTGCCAGTCATTTTTGGATGCCTCCGCAAATTGGCTGTTGTTAGTTTTTATTAGCAGAGGAAATCGATCATTTTGTGATTTATACAACTTGACTATACCCCTATTAATACTTTCGAAATTATGTTTTTTTAATCACCCTGTATACCGCATCCGTTTCAGATACTTCGATGGGGCTGATTATGCATAGGAAAAGTCTTTGCGAAAATCTTAATTATAACAATATATGAATGTACAATTAAATTTCGTGATGTGTATGAACTAATGAAGTAAAATATTTCATTGTTTTATTTACAGAAAGAAGTATTTATGTTCATTGTAGCAGTTACTCTTGTTGTCCAAGGGTATTTTCTAATGGAGGATATATATTTTAAAATCCTGACAAATACTACGCCAGAAAGCACCATGCTAAGCAATATCCCTCGTTTAAAAGGGCCCCTGCGCAAATCAGAGCAGACGAAGACCGTGTACAACACCACCGTAATGCATCATGCTGAAAAGTCTAGTAATGTGTCGAACTCACCTAGCCAGTGTTATTACCGCGTCCAGTTTTACAACGATCATATTACCAGAAATTTAGGGCTCGACGGCAACTTGTCCTGTCAAAATAAGTGCGTCATGGAGATCACGACTGCTGGCGGAAAAGACAAGTTTGCAGGGATGGACGCCGTGGTCTTTCACCTCTTGCCAGGTGGTACGTACGTACCAAGATCACTGCCCCCGGCCAATATGAATCCTAATCAGACTTGGGTTTACTTCACCCATGAATCACCGCGGTCCAACGCTGCAGAGGGTCACAGAGTTACTAGGTTACCGGTCCAAGTCATGTGGACCTACCACAGAGGATCTGACCTCAGTACTCCTTACGGGCTTTATAACCCTGAGACACCCATGGCAAAGGAGGCGAAATCGGTGGAGGAGTGGATGCGAGGAAAGACCAAGTTTGCTTTGTGGATGGCGAGTAACTGCGGATTTACCTCCTGGCCGAGAACGAACTTTGTTCGTCAGCTCAAGAAATACATTCCTGTCGACATGTACGGAGCTTGCGGGAATCTCAAGTGTTCGCGCAACACGCCGACTAAATGTAACGTCGACCTGGTGCGACAGTACAAGTTTTATTTGTCGTTGGAGAATGCGGAATGCGAGGATTACATCACCGAGAAAGCGTGGGGCAAGCCTTTGATACAAGGGGTAGTCCCCGTCGTGTACGGCCCCCAGCGGAAGGTCTACGAGGAGTTGCTGCCTCCCAATTCCTTCATTTACATCGGCGATTATAAAAACATATCTGAACTGGCAAATTATTTAAAACTTTTGGACTCCAAACCCGAACTGTATGTCCAGTATTTAAAATGGCAATACCAAGGCACCATTGGAGGTCGCAGTTTGAAACAGATGTCTTGCGATTTGATTCCTTTCATCGACAGAGTGAAAAGAGGCGAGTTGAAACGAACACCCGAGGATAAAAACAGTTTTGCAAAAACATGCAGAAAGCCTGATCAAAATAGGAATGCGGCATCAGCTTTTGGGCTCGGGAAATGGAATCCTTGGTAAGAGTTTTACTTGCCGCGTTGTCCAGTCCAGAAAGTGAATAAAAAGGGTTAGAAATTACCCATAGTACTGCGTTAAAAAACTGTTTCTATTTAGTTAGGTTAACACTTTGCAGTTACACTGCTCAAAATTACTATTGTTCTGGAATAGTGTTTTTTTTGTAAAAAGTGTCCTTAAATCATAGCAGAATATCTGTTATAGACATTTCTTTGAAGCGTGTACACGTATAGGCCTATTGGAATTATAATCTACAAATTTTCTCTGCAATGTATAGCTCGTGGTTTTGTGTGACGTGACATGCGAGTTCTTGGCTCGTCATCTTGAAACTAAAACCTGGAAAATATCACGCGTCTGTTGTTTTTGTGTTTTAACGTTAATTATACAAAGAAGAAAAATTTACAAGACCTCTTTGTCAAAATACAACATACAACGAAGTGTTTATTTACAGATAATCTGCTGTTCTCATACACGAACCATTACGCAGCATCTTACCGATAGAACTGAGGAAAATGTGTAATCACAACAGTCATGTTTTTTTATTTTGATGTTTAGATCTGAAACGCACTTTCTTGCCATCATGACCGTGATGTGTAATTATTCAAGCATTAAAATGTAGTCTGTTGCATTACATCTGCTTTTATATTAAAACAATGAAATTATTCATAGGATACCATGACTACACCGTGGTGGGAAAAGCTGAATATAAAGCTAAATCATGTAGTTTGTAGTTTGGTAGGTGTTACGAACCCTTTTAATCCTCTAATCCGTTAGAGTACCCTTCCCGCACTCAACCTTCAGATCGTTTAGAATGTTCAGTTTACGCGCGAGTAAACTCTACCCTGTACATGGACTCGCAGCGTTGGGCCAGTATCTCGTCGGGCTCTAACAGCCTTCGTCATTGCTGGATCATGCCCGAGGTTGATGGTGCTAGCTGGGCGGACTACCGGACTGTCGTGGCCCTATTGACCATTTGCGTGTGGAATTTCAATAATATCTGGTACACTGACTTGTTCATCAAGCTTGGCACAGTTTGACTTTAAATTATCCAGACCAAATACACTGTTGCTATATCACGTGATTCGGGGCAAGCTCTTGCATAGTTACGTTAGAGACGCTCAGCACCAATACATTGTTCACAATGGTTGAGAATGGTACAAAGACACCAGACCATTCCAGAGCCGGGGGTTGCTAGCGTAAGGCTTGCCCCGAATCACTTGATATAGCAATAGTGTCTTTGGTCTGAAGAATTTAAATGTAAACTGTGCCAACTGCGTGAACAAGTCAGTGTACCAGATATTATTCAAATTCCACACGCAAATGGCCAATAAGCCATTTGCGCGTGACCCCGAGTTAAATTTGAATAACATCTGGTACATTGACTTGCTCACACAGCTTGGCACAGTTTAACTTTAAATTCTCTAGACCAAAGACGCTGTTGCTATATCACGTGATTCGGGGCAAGCCTTACGCGTCATACTCTAGCAACCCCCAGCTCTGGAATGGTCTGGTGTCTTTTTGCCATTCTCACCCATTGTAAACAATGTATTGGTGCTGAGCGTCTCTTACGTAACTATGCAAAAGCTTGCCCCGAATCACGTGATATAGCAACAGTGTCTTTGGTCTGGAGAATTTAAAGTTAAACTGTGCCAAGCTGTGTGAACAAGTCAGTGTACCAGATATTATTTAAATTTAACTCGGGGTCACGCGCAAATGGCTTATTGGCTTAAGTCGCTAGGGTTCAACGCTGACCTATAATCTGACTTGGCTGATCCGGTGCAGCGTGCAAAGATGCTTGGCCCGACTGCTGCGCTACCATTATGGGCACTGCACGGGTGGGCGGGGCCTGTCCTGCGGGTTCCTCATTAAGGTATTCGGCCGAATATAATTTGCCATATACTTTAGCTTATTAACCAATTTGCCGGCTTCTTAATAACTGTTTTATTGCTTCTTGTGTATTTTGTGCTTAATTGATAATACATGTGCTTTGTCTGTATATGCCAAAATGCTTTGTTTATTTCTGCTTGAGGTTTAAGTTGTATCATGTAAACTAACTGAAGCGCTGTATGCTGTAATGTTGATTAATTTGGCGAATTAATTAAATGTTGTTAACTATATTTGATTGGCGTGATATTTGCCCCTTTTTAAAGGTCATGGTTCCCGTTTTCCTTTGCCGTGCGCTCGCCTTACGTAACATAGTTATAGCAACGTGCATGTACACCATTTATTTGATACTAGTATTATAATTTTTGCTCTTTGATGAATGGTGATCCAGATCGGCAATCAAAAGAGCGTGTAAGTTGACCTTAACATCTTGCGAGATCACCAGAATTTGCCACAACTTAACGATCTCTACAACGTTTCAAGGCTTGTTGTTTTACACATGGGCTTTAGTATTTGTTGATGAGTGATCTAAAAATAAATAAGTTTAAAGGTAGTGTACACCGATTGCTTTTGTTGTAATTTACCAAAATGAATGGGTTGCGGGTTCACATTTATAGTAAATAATGTGACGCTGGTGTATTTTTGCCATATACTTTAGCTTATTAACCAATTTGCCGGCTTCTTAATAACTGTTTTATTGCTTCTTGTGTATTTTGTGCTTAATTGATAATACATGTGCTTTGTCTGTATATGCCAAAATGCTTTGTTTATTTCTGCTTGAGGTTTAAGTTGTATCATGTAAACTAACTGAAGCGCTGTATGCTGTAATGTTGATTAATTTGGCGAATTAATTAAATGTTGTTAACTATATTTGATTGGCGTGATATTTGCCCCTTTTTAAAGGTCATGGTTCCCGTTTTCCTTTGCCGTGCGCTCGCCTTACGTAACATAGTTATAGCAACGTGCATGTACACCATTTATTTGATACTAGTATTATAATTTTTGCTCTTTGATGAATGGTGATCCAGATCGGCAATCAAAAGAGCGTGTAAGTTGACCTTAACATCTTGCGAGATCACCAGAATTTGCCACAACTTAACGATCTCTACAACGTTTCAAGGCTTGTTGTTTTACACATGGGCTTTAGTATTTGTTGATGAGTGATCTAAAAATAAATAAGTTTAAAGGTAGTGTACACCGATTGCTTTTGTTGTAATTTACCAAAATGAATGGGTTGCGGGTTCACATTTATAGTAAATAATGTGACGCTGGTGTATTTTTAAAAAAAGATCATGATTGACAGAAGAAATGTAATCCTGTTTTGTAGTGTGGTTCCTTGACTTCCTTTAGACGAAACGGAGGTATTTCCGGAAAACAAGACTACTTGGTTGACACCCATTCATGGACGTGTAACAAATATAGTAACAAGTATAATGTGGACTAAAAAAAAATAAAAAATTGGGGATATAGCAGGGGTCATCAGGAAGAAAATTTCTCGATATCGGGTCAGAAAATTCCAACGAAATTTTCGGCGTTGACCCACCCACCCTTACGGATATTTTTTTTTGAAAATGATATCCGGATGCCATACCCACCCCTTTTACGGAATATTTTTTTTTCATTTCATTAACTGGAGTTCGGACCCACCCTTTTCACGGGATATTTTTTTTTATTTCACCAACTGCAGTTCGGACACACCCCAACTCGCCCCAACTGGAGAAAATAATGCAATCTCTTTCAGACTCGAATTTGCAGACTTCATCTCCTAAGCACTTGTGAGCATGCATGAGTCAGGAGAATGAATCGAAAGTTGAAGTTGAAAGAAAAATATATTTTAATTAAAATAATCACGACATACACAGCATACGAGGTATACAGCTCGATTTTGACTGCTCATACAGTCTCGCAGTCAAACAACTGTTTTATAGTGATCAAATTATCTGTAATTCGGGCGATTCAGACAGATATAGACGAATCTGTGTCCGTTCACTTTCGCGAACTGCTGCAGCAGTTATTCACTGATAATCATCCCCGGCGCCCGGCGCCAGTCTCAGTCCGCATCCGGTCCTCAGTTCCTCGGAGTCCAGCGTACTATTATCTTCACTTTCGTTTTCAAAGATTCAATGTTTCCGAGTTGGAAAATTCGACAATTACCCGTAAATTACGCCGGTTGTCGCTCTTCATTCAGAATGCGGCGGCCGCATATTAAGAATAGGATCGTCGCCCGACACTGACACCGTGAGAGCAGTCAAAACGGACTTGAAATTGAGAATGCCCGTAAGTTTTTTATTTTTTCTCGATTGAAAATTCGATCACTGACGCTGTCACTGATCACGAAAATTTTAACAAAATGCTTGAAAATGGCGAAAAATGGAGTGAAATATTTTTTTGTAGTTCAAGTCAGGTGTTTTGACCCACCTTTTTTGTTGAAATTTTTTTTTTTCATTCCAAAATCCAGTTAGACCCACCCCTTTTTGCAAAATTTTCTGGCGCCAGAAAAGTCTGCCGCGAGGCCTGTTAGACCACCCCACCCCACACCTGATATCGAATTTTTTTTTTACTGATGCCCCCTGGATATAGTGTTTGAAAATAATCGTTGTTTTTTCAACGATTGCCAACCGGAAAACGTTGGAAATTGATACAACATTCCACTTTTCTTGAAATCCACTGCACACCAGATTGGATGATTTCATGGGATGCTTCAGACTATTATTCACTTACAGTCAAGTACATGTAAGGTATTTCGGAATATTTCAGTACTTTTATTGTTTTATGTTTGCAAATGGTGTATACTACACGGCTTCTTTCAAATTCTAGTGTAAGTGTTATCAAAGAATTTAAGTTGGAAAATGATTCACATGTATTTTGGATTTCATTGAGAGTATCTTATGCCAAAAAGAATTAACAAACAGCACTTTAAATATTGCTGTCAGTTGCTGTGTCACAAATAACTGTAACTCAATTAGAATGACTAAATTTGCAACAGTGTAAAGATAAAATGTGTCTAATACTAATTGTAGTTTAAATAAATGACCAGTGAGTGGTGTTACAGTTGCAGTTCCTTGCTTAGTAAAATCTGAGTTATTCTACCACCAGTCCGCATCCAAGCTGTGGTCCAACCAGGGATTCGGATCCCATCCCCGTTGAAGCAGGGGCGTCAATCCCATTTCAAATGTGGGGGGGACATTACTGAAGTCAAGAATTATTAGAGGGGTTTAGCATGCACATTATACAAACGTCAACGCGAGTGCACAAGAGATGTTGGCACAGCCAGCATACCATGCGGCCGGCATAATTATGACAAGCCTGGACGGCGAGCGTCTTCCTGCGAAGACCTAAAGGGGCACTCTTAGAATCCCCCAAAATCTCATGTTTTGGATTGTTTACTTATCCTATTTCAAATGTCAGGTTAAAAGAAAACCAACCTCATGTTTTACCGTTCTCGAGAAAAACCCTGTGGTTTACATCGGACACCATATAAGAGAGAACATTTTAAACATTTTAAATATTTTAAATATTTTATATATTTCATTTTTGTATTATGGAATTTTATCTAATTATCTGTGAGGCATAACTAATTGTTCTTTAAATGTAAATCACGTGCAATTCAGCTGTGGCTGCCATTCGTGATTTGTAATAAACCATGTTGAAATGAAATGAAATGAAATGAGAACTTGAAGGGAGAACCACGTGTTTCTGGGGGCGCCATACCCATACCCATACCCGGGGCGCAGTGGTCCCCTGACTCTAACACGTACCTATTTACTCGATAACAAATTGTCAAGTCGAAAATTTAAACATGGATAATTTGTTTAGGAATTAAAGTGCATTTAATACTAGCTTGGTAATTTTAATTACTTTTCTGGTGAAAATAATTCGCAAAAAATGTTATCCCTGGAAACTATTAGAAAACTATTTCCGCAAACGAAATGGTGCAAAGGATTTTTAATGTAGTTTAGAAACACAAGAAAACCTGGACGCCTGGACGGAATAATTCCCATCTGCATTTTTGTCGGTGTCTTGTAAAATTAATGAGATAAGGTTTCATCCATTTACTTTTTTAAATAAGTTACGGAGAAGTGTCTTGAAAAGTATTTA
This sequence comes from Crossaster papposus, assembly GCA_037893245.1. NCBI lineage: Eukaryota > Metazoa > Echinodermata > Asteroidea > Velatida > Solasteridae > Crossaster > Crossaster papposus. The sequence continues at coordinate 542 of JBAIAA010001050.1, read as the reverse complement.
TCAAGTATCTTGAAAGTATTAAGCCCAGATTCAATCGGAGGTGCCGGTATTTGTTTTATTCCACCGTCGAATTAATTCAAATAATAAATCCCAAGTCTTTGAAATTTGATTGACGGCATGGGCGTCAATCCTGGGGGGGGGGGGGGGGGGGGGGGGGGGGACAGGGGGGGGGGGGGGGGGGGAGCAGGGGTGAGAGCAGGGGGAACACGTCCACCCCATACTTTGAAGGGTGGGGACACAATATTCAAATGTCCCCCCTATGTTTTTGAACACTCGTGTAATCCTCATAAAATAGTCCGGGAGCCAGCCGAGTTTAATCATAATTTTGAGTGCAAAAGGTTTGTAAGCGTGGGATATGTAGGGCCAGGGTGCATCTGGGACAAACTGCAAAATGGGTTTTCTTAAGTTTAGGCGAGTGGTGCGTTGGGAGGGAGGAGACCCTGACAAGACCCTCCAAAAAATTCGATTTAATCATAATCTTGAGTAGCAAACATAATTTCTTCGAAGTCCGAAAGTTTGTCGTGTTTTAGGATTTGTATATC